>ML791547.1:350365-404578 GCA_009831015.1 Picea engelmannii
TGCTTGAGCGAGAGCCGTGGAGGCCAGTTTGCAAGAGACCTGCGTGTAATCCCGATACAGAGAGAAAAATCCTGTGTTGTCCTGAAGAATCCATGAACACCCTATCCATTGAGCGTGGAGTCTGTGTTGGTCTCTGAGAAAGCTCGTGTCTCTGAGGAAACCTGTGTGCGTTCCCTGAACGAGAAGCCTGTGCTGAATTGAGTGGAAGTGTCTGTGTTATTCGGTGAAGCTGAGCTAGCCTATGCGTGGAGTCCCTGTTCCGAGAAACATTGTTGTGAGATCATCTAGCGATTGCTGAACTAAATTTGGGAAACCTGTGTCTGTGTTTCCTGTGGATGGTCGTGACTGCGCAGTACTGGACTACGTGAGGCTTGTTGGCCTGTGAACGACTCCTCCAGGTGAGGAAGTGCGCAGAGGGAGAAGAGGACTCCTGGAAGGAACCCTGTAGCTGCCATAGAGCCCGGAGAATTCTGGTCCGGTCTGTTCCTATAACCCAAGGTAAGGGAGACTGGCAGCCGAAGGACTGTCTGGGTGACAGAGAAGGTGCACTCTCTTGGGGTGGAACAGGCATGTGGGGAATGAGGGTCTGTGGGCAGTGAGCGTGGGAGATTCCTGGGAGAGCTTTCTTCCTGGTGGTTGTGTATGTGCTATCTTCCCTGTAACCTCAGCCTAGCCTAGGATTCCTTGCCTTGGGGTGGAGCTCGGTCCCAGCTCGGGGGTGACCTACTGTTGAGATTATGAACAGTGTGGTTTAAGGCTGGGAGGTTTGTGGAAGGCCTGCACTTGGTTGGTGATTTCTCCAGCAGATAAAAGATAAGTATTCTGAATTATGATTTAACACGTTTTGGCATGATGGTGTTGTTCATGTATCATGTTTTCCGCTGTGTAAAAGAGTTTTTGTTGAATTCTATGGAATGTTTAATTATAGCAGTAACCAGATATGTTTCACTCTGTATTTTAATTGTGTTTAATTCTGTTAAATGCATGTGATCATAAGGTCAATACAAATTATGTAATCATTTATGTATAGAATGGTAAACTGAGAGGTTGGCAAACCTGGGTAGTGAAAAGGGTACGCTACAAATTGGTATCAGAGCAATTGGTACACTACACTTAGGCTCCCTGGCCTAGCAAAACACATAAGCCTACAACTTATACAAGACTTGGCTCACCAGCCTTTAGAACATATTTACAATTCTTTGCATGTAACATGATCTGTAATGGGGCTCGGCCTTGGGGACACTACAATTTCTTCCCATGCCCTTCCAAAATTCTTTGTTGATAGGTTGGTCTATAGAGAAGTGGCATACCAAACAGTGGCATGAGGAATCGCCAAAAACTTAAAAGTGGCTCAGAAAAAGGTATGGCCAACTTTTCCCATACAGATTGGCATGTTTACATTGTTAGATTTTGGTCATTCAAAAGTCGAGGCTGCAGCCTTGGAAGATGTCAAATTAGTTGACATTGAATTCAAAATACATGATCCTCATAGGATGGTAGAGAGTCATTTGGTCCATTTCAACATGAAAATATATATACACAAAGAATCCCCTTATGACAATGTTTTCCAAGGAGCTAGATCCTATGAAGAAGTCGAAAACATATTTCAGACTCTGCCTCCAAACCAACAGGCTAGTTTCCTCATCTTTCAAAATCACATAAGGAACATCTTGCCTAATATTTTGCAAGGAGATTCAAATCCCATTCCATATTCACATGAAACTACATCCACAGAACCCTAGCCAAATAGCTCCACTGAGGAAAAAATGGAAGAAGTATTGAACAATACAGATGCATTATTTAAACATATAAAAGCATCAATGCTAGGCCTAAATGATCAATAGTTATTATCTTCCCTTGAAGCCTTCATGAAACAAGCTCATGTTTTTCCCCCTTCATCACTAGTTACTACCACTGTTACTCCTAGTGTTACTAGTCCAGAAAAGTGTATTGTGCTTATTTCCCGTACTCCCTCAGTAACTCCTTTATCAACCAGTTGTGAGGTTCCCAGTTCCAAAGTCATCCATCTAGATGAACTCACTCCCATCTTTCCTGTAGAGATTCCCCCATCAAGTTTATTTTTCAATAAGAAAAGAAAAACTATCATCAGAAAAGAAACTCACCAGAAGGAAGGAGTGACCACCAAGAGACACAAAATAGTATATGATGGACATGAAAAAAATGAATCTAAATTTTCCAAAGAGGTTTCGGATTCACTAGGAGCCTTTGCCACTGCCAACCAATGGTCAGTGGGAAATATTACAAAGAAACTACAAGAAAAGTATCTCTTGGTTGAACGGTTGCAGAATGAATTGCAAAGCATAGAACAATTTATCAGTAGCAGAATGAATTATGACATAGAGAAAATCAGGTTGGCTTATCAACAACAGATGAAGTAGCTAAAGTAAAAACTGGAGATGAGTCTCCAGAATTTACAGATTAGTAATTCCATGATTACTCAACGAGAAATTTCAATACAACAGTTGCATAGTAGAATAGATTCACTGGAAAATACAAAGACAGAGAATATTGCATTCCAAAAACAATCATCTGAAATTAATGAAAAGCTGGAAGTTGTCCAGTAGGATCTATATAAAAAAATGGATATTGTTCAAAAATACTATAAGGAAATAAATAATTCTTTGAAAAGTATTTATGAGAAAGAAAACGATGCATGTATGTCCAGACCCAAATTTTAGGAATTCATTGTATGCAGGTAGAAAGCCAATATTCATGGTCTCACCCCTTTTTCACAATATGAATAGGTGAAAGGAAAAATGGCCTTGAAAGTTTGGGAGACGAACCTAGAAGAAAGCAAGAAGCTTTCTAGGAAGGCAAAGGAGGCTTGCATGAATACCTTGTTTGATGTAGAGACATAATTGGTTTAATTCAAAGGTAATGATATCTCTGAGACACTCGAGAAAATCGACATAGAAAAGAATAAATAAAGATCCAAAAAGAATAAGGAAAGTATACAATCTATCATTCAACAGATGAACCAGATTAATTTTCTCAAGGTCAACAAGTTGTTGCTAAAACCTAGTTTGCAACACCAAATTACAGCCGAGGCAATAATGAAGATCCAGGAGAAGCTACCACTAGTACACAAGAAGGTATTTTCCTTCGAATTGAACGAGAACATTGAACCTTCGAGATTTTTCATAGCATTGATGGAAATGTGTACCCAATTCAATGAATAGATGAAAGCAAGCACATCCGGGAGAAAATAAAGGAGATTATGAAGCGCCATCACATCAAGCCATAACTCAACAAAATCTGCCTTATGTTATTCAATTTGGATTGTATTATATATTTAGAGCAGATATTGCGGAAAGTCTAACTACTTCTAGTAAAGACAATTTTTTGTATAAATACATAGATCTTATTTCTTTTCCAGGCTTCTTCTCGTTGAATGTAAAAAAGAGAACTTATCGAATATTAATACAAGAGAAGACATACCCTTGGATGGGGTGCTAGTGCAAGCCAACTGGCGCAAGGAGGAAGAACGGGTAGGCCAACGAGGCAAGGAGCCATGTGATGAGCTCGTGCCATCGCCCGCCACCCTGACCCTGCATTAATTTGACCTTACATCGTTGTAGCAACTTTAATTCTGCTGCATCCGTCTCCTTTACGAATTACTCTATGGCTCTGTTGTTTGTGTTAGCTTCTCGCCCTCGCTCGCAGACCAACTTGCTCCTCCCTCTGCTGCTCTGGCCTGGTTCAAACTGGACCTTCATGGTGATTATAGCCCTTGGCCACCTCTAGGCTCTCTACCTTCGCATGGTGCACTTAGTCTTCTTCTGCATTCATTCAATGAAACTCATGCCGCGACAAAGGGGATGGATGAGAAGAGGCTCTCCATGGAATCCTTGCCGGCCCTGGCCCTCTGTCTTGCCCCCTAGTTTGCCTTCCATGATCTCCTCACCGCATATCCAGCCTGATCTAGCACCTCTCACCTCCTCCACCTCGCCTGTCTCCCGATTTGACTGCTTAGCCATAATTGACAGCTCACCGGTCTCTTCTTCGCGATACCTTCCCGTCCCTCCAAATTCTAGAACTTTCGAGCCTCCCCATGCACCAGCAGCTGGCTCCTCAAAGCCACCCATGGGGGAACCACCTCCAATTCGAAGGGCCCGAAGCAACATGAACCCGTCTTATGACTCCCTCTTTGACTCGCAGCTGAAAGAAAGTTTTACTATTCTCTATGGTCCGGTCTTCGAACTCCATTAGGGGGTGGAGGACCTCCAATTCCTTTGCAGATCACGGATGGAAAGGTCACGACCCTCCTTCAGATCCTTTCATCCCTCCAAGATGATTTCCCCCCTGACCCAGCAGGCGTGGCTTCAGCAGAGGAACCCCATGCAGAGACTAGCAAAGGAAATGCCTAGACGCAGCGTTCCACAGAGATTGTTGTGGAGCAGGCCAAGCATGAGGACACGGACGTGGAGAAGGCTACAGGACAACATGCACTAGAAAACACCTCGCCAGTCGCCAATAGGGATGAGAGAAACGTGGACGTTGACATGCAGTTGGAAAGCAAAGGAACACTCGTCGAAGAGGAACCTTGGTACGAGGTCGTTCTTTCCACCTGGCCAGGTTATTTGCCAAGTGTTTGAGTCCACAGGGGTTCTTTACTTTTTAATAGGTTTTTTTTTAGCTACATTCCAATCAGCTTAGTTCTGCTCTATAAGACTATTAAATTATCAATGCTCGATTTACCCGGCTGGCTGGACTGGTTTCCCCTCTATTGGGGCAGTTCAGTAATTACAGTACGGTTACTATCTAATTTTTGTACCTCTAGCTTGGTTTTTTGAAGGCCCTTTATATATAAAACTTATTACTTACAAAAAAAACAAATACAAGAGAAGACATAGGTTCTAAATCTCCTTTAATTTGAGTTATGTGTTTTCCCTGTGTTTCCATTTCATCTTCATATTAGCTTCCTTTTGTACGTCTTCAAGATTTAATAATTACAATTTAGTAATACATCTACTGTGATCTTAATACATCAGAAGTCCATTCAGTTACAGTTTTTTCCTATGTTCTTACTATGAGTAAAAACAAGACCTCTGATCTATGTAAATTGTTGCATTCTTAATCATTTGTCAAGGGCACATCTTCATTTTTTATACTATTGCAAATGAGTGTATTTCATACCTTGTTTTATTTTAACAGTTTTGTCAATCATTTCTACAACACTTAAAATTACATTTATGTCTCAGCTAACGAGATACTGCCTCTGTATTATATTATCATAAATTTGACTTAAAGTTACATCTTAGCACCACTATAAAAATGCACACATCGCACAAGGCCCTGCCATTGAATTGGTTAGTCCACGCCATGCCAACGCAAAATAATTGGATAGTCATTAAAGCCATTAAAACCCACCTCGTCAACCCTACCATTTTGACAATTTCATATCAGAATTGGAAGCTCAAATTACGATATTGTAGATCAACCCCTATTATTAAGAACCCCTTACATTAAATGCTGAGGAATATGGCATTTCATGTTGCATATGCTAACAGAAATTCGATAAAACTGGCAAAGGAAATCTCAATCAAAGAATAAATCAACTTACCTCATGCCAAATTTCTTGAACTGTCGAATCGAAAAATTTCGGGTATGCTATGGGGATCAACGATTCCCGCTCTCTTTTAATATCAACGCCTCATGGTTACTTTGGGCCTCGACACCTCTGCATTTATTCCCAATTCAACCCAACAGGAACTACACTGCCATGCAACACCTGTTAATATGTATGGATTTTTCCACGTTAAATCTTTAACAATATCAAAAGTTATATTTTTATCAAGCCTTCTTCCTTTATCCATTCCCTTACCTATGGATCTGCATACGTTAAATATTTAATAATATCAAAAGTTAGAATTTTTTTTAAAAGATAGGGTTCAACTGGTTGGGGTCAGCTGTCACTCAGGATCAACTTCACCCATGAAGGGCTAATCAACGATTTTCCTCTTCTTGTATGGGTAATCTAAATTTTCTTGTAGCGAATTAATGAGCTAAACATGAGTTATTTCACCATGGGAAACTAAAGATATACGGAGTGAATCAACTATAGCAAAATGTCTCCAGCAAATAGAAAATATAATACAGAGTAAATCAACTGCAGCAAAACGTCTCCAACAAAGAGCAACTAATTGTGAGAAATAGTAGCTACAATACACATTTTTATTTTTTTGAATTTTGTTTAGGAAACTTACAATCATTGAAATAATATTTACTATACATAAATTTATTTAGGCAGGGAGGGTGAGGATAGGGAAAACATTAAGTAAACCATACATAAATTTCTTCTAGAAGGACTTCTCTAAAACCCACAGTATTGCAAGCAATGTTAAACAAAACCAGATTGATTATGACACTCATAATCCAATAATTTCATCCTTGTTGCCTAGAATAGAAGTTGCCTAATATACTAGCTTGAATACACAGATACATAGATTTCTATTAATGCTTAAACCCAAACAAGGGACTAGCTGATATGTGTTAAGGTAAATAATTACATCCTTATGTAACTAGTTAATTAGTTAGTTTATCATTACTGGAGTTGGTAACTCTGTAACTTCTTGTAACCATATTGTGTATCTGTACATGGTCATATTAATAGAATAAACACCAATAGTGTAGTGTGTTGCATCAATTTTGTCTCTGCTTAATCTTTACATGGTATCAGAGTGGGTCTAGGCCTCACTCCATCATTGGAGGGCCCAGGAACCTAGAAGGTGCTAGATTATGAGAGCCACAAGAGTTTGTCTTGCAAAGAGGAGCAGAGAAATCACTGTATAAGAGCAATTTGAGGCATCCTCTATGCTAGGAAATTCATAACCTGCAAGCAAGGAAAGTCTAAACGTTTGGTAAGAAGTCTCCCAAAGTCGTCTTCCCATTCCAGTCATATATTTTTCAATATATATTTCAATTGAATATATATTGGAATAGCCGCCCATCACACATATAGTTGAATATATTTGTTGACAAACACATTTAAGTAGAATCACATTTCAATGGTATATATATATATATATATATATATATATATATATATATATATATATATATATATATATATATATATATATTGGAATAATCGCATTAAAAGTGGAGAGAACT
Source organism: Picea engelmannii (assembly GCA_009831015.1). Taxonomy (NCBI): domain Eukaryota; kingdom Viridiplantae; phylum Streptophyta; class Pinopsida; order Pinales; family Pinaceae; genus Picea; species Picea engelmannii. The sequence goes on from ML791547.1 coordinate 357,500, forward strand.
GAGTTTTAATTTTAAAAGATTATTATTGATGTAAGAAGCACTAAAGAAGAAGCAACAAGACTCTCTATTTACTTTTAATGAAAGTTATTATTATATTTTTAAAGGTGGTAATATAAAAAGAAGTGTTGTTACTAAAGTCTTTGGAAATATTATTGATAATATTTATATTGAGATTTGCGACCTCAATATGAAGGTGATTTTATTTTGTTAGAATTCGCGACTCTAACAAATGACAGGAGAATATGGAAATACAAGACGAATGTAAATTCAAGAGGAAAAAGCATGGTGATGAGATTTATTTTGGCATTTATAAAGAAAGTTGCAAAGAGATAAGAAAGTTCAATGAATTGAAGAAGCAGATTCTAGTAGAGCCATTAGATGACGAAGAGTCACCATGAAGCGAAAATCGAAGATCGAGGCTTCCAGGGAGAAAAATCCACAAGACAAGAGTATTGTCGCTTCTATTGTTGAAGAGAAAGTATTGTTGACTCTAAGCCATTTTATGGACAATGTTTCTGCATTATTGAGCAGTAAAAACTGCATGCAGAAAACCTCACCTCGAGAAAGAAAGGAAACCGAAAATCTGCGAAGAAGAAAGATGGGCAAAGACATAAAAAGTGGAGAAGAGAATGCATCAAAATACAACTAAATTTTGGTTAAATTTTTGGTTTTTCATTCACCAGCAAATATAAGAAGAAATAAAATGTTGTAATTTGAGGGGTGCATGTTTGGTTGTAGCCAACACAATTTGAGAGGTGCATGTTCGGTTTTACCCGACACCCCAATGGACTTCCCCAAATATTATGTAAGCCCTGATTAAGTTAGACTTACATAGGTCAGTGTGTGATCATGTAGCGTGTATCCCTGGTTTCGAGCAACCTGAAGCGTTGGCCATGGGAGAGTTGATACATCAAGTTGTAAACCACTAGGTAGGTACGAGGGTGTCAGTAGGTGTATTTGTATCTAAGCTTGATTTTGAATCGGAGAATTTCAATCTTCAATTAACAAGAGGGGAATGTGAGATAGATTAATCTTTGAGTTGGTTGGGATCAAGTTATGTTTAAGGGGGAGTCTCAAATTATGATTAAGGATGAGAATGGGGAGTGTTAAGGAAAATATCAACATCCTTACTTAAATAGTTAATTAGTTCTTACCTAAGTCACCTGACACGTCCAAACCCCCCCTCGTGTCGCGAATCCTATATGTCGGACACCAAATGGTAGGACACGTGTCGAATACTCGTTTAGAACGTTTCATGTTCACAGGACACACGTGTCTTGAAAATAGGACACGTGTCCTGCCCAGAAAAGGACCCTGACTCATGTTTTCTCATGCAAGTTGCAACTGTGAGGTGTCTTAGTGTGCAACTAATGGTTATTTTGCCTTACTAATTCTATTTAAAGTGGTCCCCACCCCCTCCATTTTACCCGCCCTAGTAATTAATGGTAATATTAAATTCTTAAATTAAAAGTGGCATTCTACTTTATCTTTCATTTTCATCATTTTACTTAAATTTTTAACATTACCATTAATTGTTTCAGGATATTTGAGAGTGGTTCCAACCTCATTGGACTTCATATGGTGAAAGTAGAATTTTAGGTCTCATTCTAAATTCAATAGACTTAACGGTTTTCAAGATTTCAAGATTGGCAGGATTGCAATGTTTCCACTGGATTCTATCATGTAAGAGGGTATGAAACTGACATTTAATCAAGGGCACCATACCCTTTATGTACCTCGATGTTGGTGGCATTGATTTTTGAACTCTTCTGTCACGACCCCAGTAAAAATGTACCCTTCACTCAAGTATAGACTCTTCTGTTGAACTCTTCTCTTTGTCATCGTGTCAAGTGACTTAGTGGTGTATCTGTACACCAACCTCTGTCTTATTTGCACGCACTGGGCAAAGAGAAGAGTGGTTGAAGGGAAAGACAAAGATGTGGGATGTGTTTCCTGATGATATGGGTTTGGACAACAATGTTGAGTTGGCAATGTCATCATTTATGTTAGTAACTTAGTAACTTAGTAACTTAGTAGTTACTAAGTTAGTACTAGTTGGATGATTGAATTTATATCATCATCATGTAGCTGTTTACAGTTTAATTATTTCATTTTTGCATGTGTAATTCATAATTTAAAATTTTGATATATATATATATATATATAACTTGTCCTCCGTGTCTTATTTCATGCTCGTGTGGGATACTCGTATTCCTCCATGTCCCATGTCCTCGTTCTTACTTCACTAGTTAATTAGTTAGTTTACCGAGTTGGTAACTCGTTAACTTCTTGTAACCATACATGTTCATATTAATAAAATACACATCAATAATGTAGTATGTTACATCAATTTTGTCTCTACTTAATTGTTACACTATGCAACTCTCTCTGTTTCAACTAATCATATGCCTTTATCAATATATATTATATATTTTCCTATTAATGCCGCCTCCACCCCACCCTCATATTGAGGGTGGGGGGATTATATATTTTCCTATTAATACTCCCCCCACCCTCATATTGAAGATGGGGGGACATTAATAGGAAAATATATAATATATATTTTCCTATTAATACCTTTACCAATATATTACCAATATATATGGATCGGTCCAGATTAAATCTTTAACAATATCAAAAGGTATAAATTTTTTTAAAAGATAGGGTTCAACCGGTTGGGGTCAGCTTTCACTCAAGATCAGCTAATTAACGGTTTTCCTCTTCTTATACGGGTAATCTAAATTTGCTTGCAGCGAATTAATGAACTAAACATGAGTTATTTCCATGCTCCATTGGAAACTAAAACAATTGTATTTAACCCAGAAATAGATAATTCCCTTGGAAATGAGAGGAACCACTGAAAACTAGAGAAATTTGCTGAAGTAATAGATAATGCTTCCAATGGAAATGAGAGGACGGATAGGATCAACATAAATTCTACCATTACATTCAAACACAATGGATTATGAATATAGATAGAAACACAATGGATTATGAATATAGATAGAAATATCAAAAAAATAGTAATCACATAAAAGGAAACTCATGAAAACCATGAACATACAGATAAGAATTCAACATCTGCCAACAAATCAGAATTGAATTAAGAAGGCAGCTCTGGTATTGGGCAATGTTAATTACAATAAAGGTTCATCATAAAATGGAGAAGCGTTAAAATACATTGAAATGAAACCACCCTGTAGATTCCCAAGACCTTCCACACCATTGAGAAAAATATCAATAATTAAGTGAATGCTTGCGTTAATCTCATTTTTTTTTTTAAATTTAAGTTTCTCTGTCAAATTTTCTTAAAGTTATATCTGTGATCTCCAAACATGCACAGGGAGTCCTAACACAGCTATATAAATAACATAATAACATGTCTATTTGTTGTAGCAATGAGAACAATATGGTATTTTGATATTAATTTGAAATAAGTATATGCATATATGGAAGATAAATAACCTTACTTGCTACTACTATTCATAAACCTGCTGCCACTCACAATGGTGCCTGCAAAGTCTATTCAGTTGCTGCATTCATAGTGTTAGAACACTATATTTTGCAAAGTCTATTCAGTTGCTGCATTCATAGTGTTAGAACACTATATTTTCATGAGAAAAAAAAACAAATCATTAACCTATTGTGTGTATATATCCATATTGGAATTTGAGAATTCAGATTTGGTTTGAATCTGTTGAAAATTTATGAAAGGTTGTTGAGAACAATTATCTTTATCTCTATATTTAAAAATAGTTGAATCTAATTTCAAATATATATATATATATATATATAATATTGTGTATAATATTATAATAAAATAATTATTATTTCCTGTTATTTAGTATCTATTTTCTTTACAATAAATATTTATGTTTAAAAATAGTTGAATTTAATTTCAAATATATATATTTGTGTAATATTGGAATATTATGTTTATCGTTTCTATTTTCTTGAGGTCCTCTCATCTCAAATTTATTTCAAAATGTAAAATTGATACCTAATTAATTGGCCCCATCAATATAACAACAAGGATTGTGGACTAATCTGTGTTAAGTCTCATAAATTCCACTATATTATTTTTGGTTTGCAGAGCACATGGATGGTTGGACCTGCCCCGTCGTGTGAGATTGGTTAGGACGGCCATGGACTATTGATTAAAAGGAATTCAAATTGGATGGTAATGTCAAAACCATGGCACGCTATCTATGTACAGCCTGCTGCTTAGCATTTAGGTATATACATGGTAGTATATATTAAGGTTATTTTAAGATGTATATACTGTTTGCAGCAGTATTCAATGTTGGGTAGCAGTATTCAATGTTGAGTAGTAGGTTGTATATTGATGATCATCTTTAATGACTTTTTTCTAGAAAGGATAATTGAAAAATTGTAGGTTTGTTGTAATGGGAGAAGTAAAAAATATATAAAGAATTTGTTTTTATATCAAGATAATTGAGATGCTTTATAGTTCAATATTAACAATTAAAATTAAATAACTACATGTATATGTATGTGACAACATCAAAAAATTAAATCAGAATAGATTTATGTTAAACCAAGGTTTATTAACCATTGAAATGGATTAAATTTTTTAAGGTGTAAATTTATTTTATCATTTAATATGAAGGAATTAATAAATGAAATTAAATGATAAAAAAAAATTACATCTTTAAAAATTTGATCTCTCCATGTTTGATAGATCCCGGTTTAAGATGGATCTATGCTGGTAAGATTTCCAATGAATAAAAAATTAGGAAAAAGAATTGAAATACAAAAAAACTATAAAGTTGTTTTAGGATTTTCAATGGATGAGAAATTCCTAAATAATATCAAATACAAAAGAGTTAGATTTGTGAAACTTCTTTTAATTGATATATCTTAACCACTCAAAATCAATTTAGACAAGTGACATGTTAACTTGAAAAAAAATATTTGTAAAACTTTGATTTCTAAATTTATCATACATTCATTTAAATTTAAACCAAAACACTTTATATATATATATATATATATATATATATATATAATATTCGTATCCTATGCGCATTGAACTATTTGACATTTTCAAATTTTAAGTTTTAAACAAACTTATACAAAGTGGAAGTTAAGTAATATGTAAAATTTTAGAAAAAAAAATATGTGTAAGTTCAGTATTCCTAAAATTTTAGGAAAAAAAAATATTAAATGAAATTGTTAATGGTAAATTAATTAGTAAACATTTTTTCAAATTATTCCTAAATTTAATATAAATTTTTGTTGGAAGTTATTTCTTTTTATGATTGATAAAAGTTTTGACTATTAAATTTTGTCATTTTTTTTTTTAAGATGATATAAATTTTGTTGAAAGTTATAATTTTTTTTAAGATAAGAACAAATTCTCAAGAGTTCTATAGTGAAACTCTGAGTTGGTCAATTCCTAAAAAGCCATGGGATAAAAGAGTGTGTCATCTTTGTGACAATAAGAAGGTTGAAGATGAAACTCACCTTCTCTTAGATTGTCTAGCCTATACCCAGACTAGATCTCATTTCATTTTCAAAATATTTGTCAAGCTACCAACCTTCCTAACCTCTTAACTCAACAAAACTATAGTGATCTTAGAAAACCTCTCTTAATGTTTTTTTAACACAGAAACAAAATCTAAAAAATAACAAATAATCACTTAATGAACCTTAATCATCATGATCATTTATGACTAAAAAAGGTTTTGACTATAAAAAAATTGTCATTCTTCTTTAAGCTAATACAAATTTTATAGTAAAAATTATTTCATTCTTCTTTAAACTGATACAAATTTTATTTGAAAAAATTAGAATTTTTGCTATAAAATTTTGTTTTCAACATTTCTAAAATTATCTACAAAGTCAAGATCCCCTTCTAAAAATTATCTTCAAAGTCAAAATTTTGAAAAAAAATATTAAACCAAAAGCTTTACCCAACCCTAATAAAATAACTTAAAATATTGAAATTATCCCATTATTTCTGGAAGCTCGATTTATGGCAATTTGTCTTATTCAAATTTCCAGAATCTCTATTTATAACAAATATGTGTAGTCTAAATTTTCAAACCCTACATTTATGGGAAGTCTCTCCATGGCAAGTCTCTCTGGTTGATGACTTTTTTGGATCCAATTTCTTTAATGAGACGCACAAATTCAAAGTCTTGACAGTCGTTCGGGATTCGGAACGAATTGTTGGTGACGTGGATCTCCAAATCTATTAATCTCCCCTGCCATAAATTTTGTCAACCACTCTCTAGCTTCTGCATTTAATTCCTCCTTCTTCTACAGTCTTCTACGTATCTCGATTCCTCTGCCAATTTGTGTGTTCGTGAAGCTTCCCCCGACTCTCAAAAAAAATGTACTCTGTTTTGTAAATGCATATAGCTGCTCTGTTTTCTGTAATGAAAAAAACTGCAACTCTGTTTTTTGTCTGAAGCAGCCGCTGATACTCTGTTTTCTACAATGGATGTAATCTGTTTTGTCTTAATACTCAGATACAAATCTTATGGCTTTTATTCTTTCTTTGTTTTTTGTGTGGGCAATTTGTAATTAGACGCGTCTGAACCAGCACGAATTCCTTATGTCAAACGATGGATCAGGCGACTATCTCGCTGCGTTGACTGAACCCTATAAATACGTCACGGAAGGCCTACACCTATCAACCAGACTCCGAATACGCAGGCAGGACTGAACATTAAAGAGATGGAAGGCCAAAAGATGAAGGTGCTTATTGTTCATCTCAAATTATAGCAATGGCATCGTTTGTTTTTGTTGATTTCAAATTTGGGTAATCTCGCTCTGACAGACTGCGAACAGACCGCGCCTAGAAGAATCGTAGCCGTGAAGACAAGAACGAACGAATCTGAGGTAATACCCAAATTTATTTCATGGAGTTCTTTAATCTGATAGCAAATTTTTCTATTGTGGTTGGAATTCAATAATGTAAATAAAATAAAAAATTAATTTGGATTTTTCATTCATTTTAAATCATTTACATCAATATTGGATTAAAACTAAAACTAATGTGGTTGGAATTCAATAATGTAAATAAAATAAAAATTATTTGGATTTTTCATTCATTTTAAATCATTTACATCAATATTGGATTAAAACTAGCACAGCCGTGCAAATTATTGGATTAAAATTAGCACAGCCAGAAAATTTGAACCGTCAGAAAAGAGAAACGGTTTAGAGGTGGACCGAAGGAGTTGGTTGGAAGGAGACAATGTGTTTATACAAAACTGATTAAGCACTAAAAACCTATTAAATGTGCCAATAGTCAATAGATGTACAGCCACTAAACTTGTTGCTGTTGAACCCCTAGAGGCAATGACATCTTGTTTTTGAACATTTTGGGAAGACATCTTGGCAAAAAGGTTAATATATAATCTGTGTTAATCAGGTGCTCTAACTATTAAGAGAAGTAGAGTGATATGGGCTAGGTTATTTGTGTTAATGATGAACGCCCAAAGGCCATGACATCTTGTTTATGGACATTTTGGGATAACATCTTGGCAAACAGGTTAATCAAGTTAATAAATAATCTTTGTTAATCAGGTGCTCTAACTATTAAGAGAAGCAAAATAACATGGGCTAAGTTATTTGTGTTAATGATAAACACCCAGAGACCATGACATCTTGTTTCTGAACATTTTGGGATGACATCTTGTTTCTGAACAGTTTGGGATGACATCTTGGCAAGAAGGTTAATCAGGTTAATAAATAATCTGTGTTAATCAGGTGTCTGTGAACTATTAAGAGAAGCAGAATGACATGGGCTAGGTTATTTGTGTTAATGATGAACACCCAGAGGCTATAACATCTTGTTTCTGGACATTTTGGGATGACATCTTGACAAGCAGGTTAATCAGGTTAATAAATAATATGTGTTAATTAGATGCTCTAACTATTAAGAGAAGCAGAATAACATGGGTTTAAAGTTATCAGTGTTAATCTTCACCTTTAATTTGTGGATCTAAAGAAAAATATTCTTATATTCTTAAATCTCATATACACATTGCCTATTTTGAATTAAAAAACAATCTCACATACACATTGCCTATTTTGAATTAAAAAACTGATTAATTTGAAAATTTTCAATAAAAATTAATAATAAAAGTTATATCAGAATAAAACTCTACTTAAAAGTTTGAATGGTTCTATTAATTTCATCTATTCCAACATTTACTTAATAACAGTTGGAAAATTTCATAAATATAAATATATATGATCTGATCTTTCAACCATGTATAAAGAAACTGATCTAATACATTCCACTCAGAGAAGCAATGGTTGCCACTGGCGAAAGTATGGGCAAAAGATGACAAAACACAATCCACATCCAAAATCTTATTACAAATGTGCTCGGGCACCTGGTTGCCCAGTGAAAAAACAGGTTGGATCTCGTCCTTTTCCCAGAGAAATTTCTTACTCATACTCTCATCGACTATGAAATACATCCAATTAGCCTGTCTGTTAATTTAAATATGTCAAAATTCTGAGCAGGTTCAGAGATGCGCCGAAGACGCTACGATTGTAATAACAACCTACGAAAGCGAACACACTCATTCTCCGAGTGCTATGCACGCTCGCTCGTCCAACCAACTCATCGGTGAAGGGATGAATGGAGGAAATCTCATGGAAGACAACCCATTTATAACCCGCATTGACAGAATATCGACCTCGAGCACGTTTCCCACAATTACTCTCGACCTCACAGAGAACCGGCTCAATCCAGAATTACAGTCGCAGCCTCCACATTTGGCGGCAGGCAGCTTCCAAGACTCGACTCCATTGTCTCGCGATATGGGCCAGGTATTGGATCAGAATGAATTGGGTATGTATTCTTCAGTCATGCAGAATTATGTGTCTTCTATCAAGGCAGATCCCAACTTCATTGCAGCCCTGTCTGTAGCCATAGCCGGTTCTATGCTCAATTTGGGTGATCCAGTCAGGCAATAATGCCCAAATCCCCTCATGCAAGGCAATGCGCCAACGGTTCAACTCAGGAAGGAAGCATTTGTGTAGTATATTTATTGATAATTTGTAGAATAATCAGTTTTTTAATTAAAATTATATAATGTGTGTGAGATTTAATGATAAAAGAATATTTATAGTGATGTACACAGATTAAAGGTTAAGATTTAACAATATAATCCTAGCCCATATCATTCAATCATTAAAGTGCTTGATTAACATTGATTATTCTTTAATATGTTTGCCATACAATGGAGTATGGCAGGCTGCTTCTCAGCATTCATCAATCACCGGTTAAATGGCTGGGCTAGTGTACCTTGTTGTTTAACTGTTCTACATTTTGACTTTTTTTTGTTAATTTGGATGATATAAATCTGTAATAAATCACAATTTTTTATTGTTTAAATTACATTTCTGAATGTGGAAATGGATTCAGCCTATTGGAAAACCCCTAAAAAACTAAGATCATACAAAATTAACCACTCAAATGTACAAATCCAACAATTTCTCAACAAATTTGGGTTAAAATTGAAAAAAAAAACAAATACACTACTTCTTAATATAATATAGGATAGTTATTTGGGTTCATAAGTTTAGTTTATTCATCTTCCTAAATTTTACTAGTTTCATTTTGACTAGTGCATTGACATTCTATAACTATAAAAACACAGTTATAATTTTGTTTTTCTTTAATGAATGGTTTAAAAATTTGCACTATAAAAGCACACCTGCAACTTTAACATTGATTATTCATTAACATGTTTGCTACATATAAGTTACAATGGAGTATGGCAGTCCGCAGCTGGTTGTTATTGTCTTTCAGTATTCATCAGCTATCAGTTAAATGGCTGATGACATAAATCTGTAATAAATCATAATTTTTTATTGCTTAAATTGCGTTTCTGAATGTGGAAATGGATTCAGCTTGTTGAAAAATCTCGAAAATATTGAAATTATACAAAATTAACCACTCAAATTTACAAATCCAACAATTTCTCAACAAATTTTGGATAAAATTGACAAAAAATATCAATTAAACTACGTTTTTAAGAGGAAACACATGTTCTTAAAAAAAACTCCACTGCAACTCTATAGAAATATTTCAATTTTATTTAATGAATTATTTAAAAATATGTAACATGATTAGATTGATTTTATATTCATAATGGATTTATACCATCCTAATGAAAGAATTTAATTGTTTGTTTATACATTCCTTTGCATAAATTAGATTTGTGATTTTAAAAGTTGTATGTGAAGCTTTTTCTATCATAGATTTATGGTAAGCATACTTATTGTAAATTTTGGCTTAATTATTTTAGTAAATGTCTAATGCTTTTATAAAATTATTTAAAGTAATTAAAAAATAAATTTCATTTATATTTAAAAAATTTGATTATACTTATTGTAATTTTTAGCTTAATTATTTTAGTAAATGTCTAATGCCTTTATAAAATTATTTAAAGTAATTAAAAAATAAATTTCATTTATGTTTAAAAATTTTGATTATATTTAAATATTTATAAAAGAAATTTTTAAAATTTACATATTTATATAAATATAAAAATATTATTAAGAAAATTTTCATTATATTTAAATATTTATAAAAACAAAATCTTAAAATTTACATATTTATATACATATAAAAGTATTATTAAATATAGAGATATTTTGTATAAGGTACCATAAGGGAAATATGCAGAGCATAGCACAATTATTATCAAAATTAGTTAATATAAAGAGACGAAAGAGCAAGCACAATGACAATATAGATATAAATGATGGTACATTTATTATCTTGAGAGAAAAATTCATATGTCTCTTCGAGGGGGAAGCCTCCAATGGACTAGAGCTCTAGTAAAAATGATTTCCAAGACAAATTTTTCTATGTTTTCTACCCCTATTTATACTATTTCTATCTTCTAGACAACATTCTAGAGGAAGAACTTTCTAGAAGCATAACCTTCTAGTACGTCTTTTTACATTAGACATGTTCACATTTTACATAGACCATATTTACTAATGACGACCTTTTCTACATACTTGAGGGGTTAAGGAGGTTAGGACCCTAACATGCCCTCCTCCTTAAAGAACATCCTTGTCCTCAAGGCTTGAGATTTGCAAATTGTTGGATAATGGTGGTTGACTCCCATGTGGCATCCTTGGGTGGTGTATCCTTCCATTGTACTAAAACTTCCTAAATAGTGCGCTAACAAAGACAAGGCTCGCGTTGGGCCAGGATTGCACTTGTGGGTACAACCAAATGGATTCTTCTTCATCCAATTCTAGGAGACTAGTTTGTAGTTGGCACTTGGTTCCAATCACCTTCTTTAAGAAATACACATGAAAGACTAGATGGAGCTTAGAGTGACTAGGAAGAGCTAACTTGTGATCCACAGGCCCTACGCACTTGAGGATTGTATAAGGTCCATAAAAATTTGGAGCAAGTTTCTAGAAATGATTGACTTTGAGAGAAGTTTTCTTATAAGGTTGGAGACAAAGAAACACTTGATTCCCTTCACAAAAATGACATTTGAAACAACATTGATTAGCTTGTTGTTTCATGCTATTATGAGCCATAATCAAATTCCCTTTGAGGTTATATAGAACATCAGCTCAAACTATAAGGGTTCGGTTGACCTCCTGGACCTTGGACACACTAGGTAGATAAGATAATAATGAGGGTGGATTTTGACCATAGACCGCCTCAAATGGAGTCATGCGAGTAGCACCATGGTAAGATGTATTGTACCACCATTCAACTAGTGGTTGCGAACGTAACCATTAAGCCCATTGAGATTGTTGTTCAGAGGAAAAGAACTGCAAATATGCTTCCAAGTACTTTTTGACAGCTTTGGTTTGACCATCGGTATGGGGATGCTAGGCAATGCTGAGATGCAATTGGGTGTCCTGGAGCCTGAAAAATTATTGCTAGAAGTTGCTTGTGAAAGTTGGATTAAGGTGGGAGACTATAAAGTGGATCATTCCACAGAGTTTGAAGATATTGTCCATAAGAACTTGAGCCACTATAGAGGCTTTGAATGGGTGTTGGACGGCACAAAAATGAGCATATTTGGAAAGGTGATCGACCACAACCATGATGAATGATTTATTACCCGATTTGGATAAGACAATAATGAAGTCCATAGAGATATATGTCCATATAGTAGGTGGAATACGGAGAGGTTGTAGTGTTCCTGGAGTTTAGATTGTTTCTCCCTTGTTGTGTTGGAAAATATCACATTCGGCCACAAAAGTGTGGATCTATTGCTTCATGCCTTCTCGGAAAATGAACATTTGATTTGTTCATATGTTTTGTGGAAGCCAGAATGCCCTGCTATAAGAAAAGCATGAAGTTTAGAGAGAAAAGTGGATTTAAAGTGGGACTGTTTTCTCAAATACAGACAACCTTTATAGTGAAGCTCCTCATTTTTCCAAGAGTATCCCGGAGATGCACAAGGGTCTTGTTGCAATTTTTGGATCAAACTAGAATTTTTGGGATCTTGGTACCATTCCTCACGAACGACGTTTAACCAATCAGCTTCAATGAAGAAGAGTGAGAAGAGGGACTCTTCTTCTTCATATTTCTTGGAAAGAGCATCAACAACCACATTCTATTTTCCCTTCTTGTAAATGATATCATAATCATAGCCAAACATTTTTTTCAACCACTTATATTGCTCAGGGGGTCAAATTCTTTGTTCCAAAAAATATTTGAGGCTACAATGATTAGTTTTAATTCGGATGTTTTGGCCAAGCAAGCAAGGACACAAAAGATCCAACGCATGCAAAATAGCCAACAATTCTTTTTCATAGGAGGATTTCCCCAAGCGTCTCTCTGATATTTGTTTGTTAGTGAAGGACAAAGGTCTATTGTCCTACATTAGAACCGCCCCAATGCCTTTCCCATAAGCATCACATTCCAAAACAAAGGTCTTTGTGAAGTCGAATAGTGCCAGAACGGAAGTTGTAGACATAGCCCCTTTCAAAGCGTAGAAGGTTTGATCAGTGGTTGTATTCCAACTAAAAGCATTCTTTTTAAGCAGAGCAATGAGTGAGGCTACGATTTTTCCATAATTTTGAACAAATTTTCTATAATAGCCAGTTAAACCCAAGAAACCACACAAAATTTTAATAGTTTTAGGGTGGGGCCAATCCTTCATAGATTTTATTTTATTAGGATCCATGTGGACACCATTCTTACCAACAATATGGCACAGGCACTCTACTTTAGAATCTCCATAGGCACATTTAGACTGAGAAAGAGTTGATGCCAAGACATAAACTTTAACACTTGATCCACATGGGCAAGATGGGCTTGCCAATTTTTACTATAAATAAGGATGTCATCAAAGAAGACCAGAACAAAATAACAGATTAAAGGGTGGAAGACATTATTCATGAGGCTTTGGAAAATGGAGGGTGCATTACACAAGTTGAAGGGCATGACCAAGAAATCATAATGGCCTTCATGAGTACGAAAGCTAGTTTTGGGAATTCCTGCCTCCTTCATACGTATCTGGTGGTAGCCTAAACGTAGATCAAGTTTGGTAAAGAATTGAGCTCCACTCAATTCATCCAAAAGGTCATCAATGACATGAATATAAAATTTATCTTTGATGGTAAATTTGTTGAGGGCTCGAAAATCATGACACATGCACCAAGTACCTTCTTTCTTGACTACCATGACTACGAGAGAAGAATAAGGGCTTGTACTAGGACGGATGACACTCACAACTAACAATTCTTGAACAATTTTCTCAATTTCATTTTTTTGGGAAAATGGGTGATGATAAGGGTGAACATTGGGAGGAAGACTACTAGGGAAAAGTGGAATGGAATGATCATGGGGGCCACAGGAAGTTGGGATTCCTTGGGGATGGTAAAAAAAAGAGTGGTGTTTGGAGATTATATGTTGCATGTCGAGGTGAACATTAGGTGAGGGAGTCTCAACTACATGGATGGCATGGAATTGGGCAATATCATGTGCCTAATAGGAAAAATGAGCATTTGGAAGATTAAGGTATCCGACCTTCTGTTGATGAACATCACACCAAAATGACATTTTTTGAGGAGTTTCTCCATTTGATGTGAACTGATGATCTCGAGGGAACCATATGTCATTCCTTGGAACTAGTAGTGTTTTCCATCTTGTTGGAAACTCATGGATAATTCCTTGAAGTCCATGATGATGGGGCCTAGTGTGCATAACCATTCAGCACCTAGAGCAATGTTGCAATCACCCACGACAATAGAAAACATGTGGTATTTTAGGTGATAATGACCAATTTGCAGGCGTGCATTTTCACAACAACCCCATATTTCATGGAACCACCATTAGTAATCATGATTTGGAAGTTATTGATTGCACGAATATAACAAAGGGTCTCTTGAGAAATTCAATGATGAATAAAATTATGGGTTCTACCATTATCAATGAGGATAATGACTTTTTTATTCTCAAGATAGCTTACTTTAAGGGATTGGGGAGAAGAGATACTAGTGAGAGCATTCATAAACATGATTGGTTCAACCTCTGGTGGATCAAAGGGAAGGCTATGATCATTAGCCTAGGGCAACGCTTCGAAAGGGGAAACATCACCATCATCTTCTGAAATGTCCTAAAAAATGGACATACAAATATTTTTCTTCTTACATTTATACTCAAAAAAATGTTTTTCATCATGCTTGTAGCAAAAACCCTTAAGTTGGTGTTCAACCATTTTTTACCTAGTGAGTTTCTAGATCTTAAGACGAGGGGAAGTAGGGGATAGATTGGTGGGTCGGGAACAGGGAATAAAGGAGGGATTTTTTATTTTAGAAGAGACTACATGTTGTGCTTCCTTGGTCCAGTGAGTAGCTTCAATCCAGGTCTGGGGGCAAGCCATTAGGACATGAGCTTGGATGTTCTCCTTAAGGCCATTAATAAAGCACTCATGGAAGAATATGTCATACATGCCTTCAGGTCGGAAAGCCAATTGCTCAAAAGCAACGATGTATTCTTCCACTATACCAAACTATTTAATCTTGGTCAAATGATCCAAATGATGTGTGTCTATGTCTAAGCATTCTTAAAGGTCTGCAACAAATTGAATCCAAGCAATATACCCTCTGTGTGAATTTTTGTGCCATTTCCATCATTACCATAATTTGGGATCCAAATAAAGGACATCAATATGAAGTTTTTTCAAGTCATCAATGATGCCATGCAAGGAGAAATACTGTTTCATTTGTTGGATAGTTGGTTTTCATTGAAGTCAACCCTTGGAGTGTTCGAGATACCCCAAAGTCGTGGTCGATATTGATGGTGAGTTAGTTTTCATTGAAGTCAACAAGAGTGCTTGATGTCAGCAGATGTGATGGGTGCATTTGATGAAGTCTACACAAAGCCCCGGAGGTGTGTTCATGAGACCTGAAGTTGTTTTAAGAATAAGGACATGAAGCACATTTAAAATACATGTAACACACTCATAGATGGATAGTCCTCGTTGTATCATTTTCAATGATAGGTGGTATTCCATGTGGTTCCTCACGGATAGGGAGATATTCCCTTATGAAGTTGGAAGCCCCAAGGAATGGTCAAGAATCCTATAGTTGGTTACAAGTGAATTAATTAAAGGGTAAAGTTGTTATAACAAGAAAGTACAGGTCGGCTCTAAAGTGAGGAAAAGGTGTCGGTTGAAAAAGTATAAATACACATCATGAGACATTCATTTTATATACACACACATTCATTGAATATCTATCTTATGAGAATATTTTGGTCTATTGGTGAATCTGAGGTCAAGTCTAAGGTAGCATAGAAGGTGCAAAGGAAGAGCGAACGTTTCGAAGATGCAGAGAGCTAGGGATTCTCTATAACACTAATTAAGCAGGCCCTCGCGGGTCAACTTGAAAGTGTCACACAAGGCCCTCCCACGGGTTGCATAGTTCTTTTCACGTGAGGCCCCATGTGACAGGTGGTATTTGTCCCACGAGGACAAAATAGAAGTGAAGGAAGATGCTAGTGTCAGGTTGTTGAGGACTGAGTTAAAGCTACAAGTTTGTGTATTAGGATTAGAGGCACCAGGTCAGTTACAGATGTAAAGGTATATTATTATATGTGTTATGAGTTTGCATCTTGGTGATATTAAGGAACATGCTTAAGGGATATCTTTATGATTTTTGGTATATGCCTTGAGGCACATATTGGATGTATGGTACATGTTGGTTGAGGTATATTTGTTAAGGTATATTGTTGGTGCATATCTTGGAGATATTGTCACATGTTTTATACTTGAGGCACATGATTTGAGGTACATATTGGTTATATGTTGATGTGATGGTCATGCCTTTAGTATCTTGTTGAGGCATTGGTATATGTATGAGGCACATATTTGGTGCATGGTGTGAGGCATATTCTTGGTACATGTATGAGGTGCATGTCTTAGTGATGTTATGGTACATTGATTAGTAGCACATCTTGGCTATGCATGTATCTTGTTATTGAGGCTATCTTGGTTATGCTTGAGCCACTTCATTGATGATATCCTATTCATATGATACATGGTTGATGCATGGGATGATACATGGTTTATGTACTTGGTATAGTACATGGTTGATGTACTTGGTGTTGGTGAATTTTTTATGCACGATTTAGTACAGGTGTTGGTGCATTGTTGATGCATGGTTTGGTACATGTGTTGGTGCATGGTTGATGTACAGTTTGGTGCATTGTTGATGCATGATTTAGTACAGGTGTTGGTGCATTATTAGTGCACAATATGTTACAGGTGTTGGTGCATTGTTGATGCACGATTTGGTATAGGTGTTGGTGCATTTTTGATGCACGATATGGTACAAGTGTTGGTGCATGGTTGATGCATTGTTGATACAGGTTGATGTACATGGTTTGGTGATGGTATCCATGGGAGAGGATCTGTTTTTTTTTTATGTTGAGTATCAACATTTGTGACAGGTTGATGATAGTATGTCAATGATAGTGACAATGACAATGACAATTTGATGTGACAAGTTGACTGTGACAATGGTAGTGATAGTGACAGGTTGACTATGACAGTTGCAGTGACAGTGACAGGTTCGATACAATGACAAGTTGATAGGTTACAGGTTGATGTGACAGTGGCAGTGACAGTGACATTGGCAGTGAAACTCACAGTGGCAGTGATAGTTGCAGTGATTGTGGTAGTGGTAGTTTTTTATACACTTATATTTCAGGGTGGTAGGATGGGGCAAGGAAAGGAGGTTGTAGCCTCCTTCTGGTTAGTGCTGGAGAACACAAGGAGTTGGAGCTTCCTTAAAGTTTGATCCTGAGAATCATGGGGTTCTAACCTCCTTCTGGTTGAATATAGAGAATTCAGGGAGTTGTAGCTTCCTTCAGGTTGGAGCCTGTAAATAGGGGGTCATAGCCTCCTTCCAGTTGTAGCTAGAGAATTGGGAATTTGGTGCTTCCAATGAGTGTACTCTTTGATATATAAGAAACAATTATGTGGTTTTATCCCATTTGGGGTCCACGTAAATTCAGTTGTATTGTGTATTTGATGTGATGTTGTTGATGTGATGTTGCTTATATTTATATGGTCATGATATATTGAATGTCATCATCGATGATACATTGATGATATATTATTGATAAGATTGAAGTTTATATATTGTAGTTAAAAGTGGTAAAAGTGCTCATATTGNCTAGCTCAAAATACAGTTTCCAACTTGGTATTTTTTCAACAATTTTTCGGGTCCCAAAATTTCGGGGTTGTTTTGATGCCCTAAACAACATTTTTTTCACGACATTTATTTGGCTTGACAACACCTAGGATATAGTCGAAGGCATATGTTAGGCCAAACAGAATGTGTACTCCTCGGCTAGACCTTTCTGACGGGGTATCGAGCACCCCAAACAATGTTAAGCTCTAGACAAATGCCCATAAAAGCCCATGTTAAGTATAAAATCCCTTATTAAGCCCCTTATTGAATTATTATGTTTCTTGTGTTATATGTGTATGTAGGCTCTGAACCCCTTCATCACACCATTTCATTATAATTATACCCTTTGTCTCCCAAATACATACCAAGGAGACCTAGTCTTACGATAATATTATCCCATCTCATATTGTATTATGAATTGGATATATTTTAAAATGAGGCTTCCCCCTCAAAGTGGACTATAATCATTGACTTTTTATCATTTTTTAAGGTGTTGGATCATAACATTTGGTATCAGATCATTGATCCTAGGGTTTTTCTTCTCCAAGCAAGTCATCTTAGAATTTTCGCTATAAATTTGTTTTCTTGGATGATTCAGACAACGAAACTTGGAGATTATTTAGAAGACATTGCAAGGTATTTGGGGTAGAAATTTTATCTTTCGGGTCATTATACTTTCAGATATACACCTTGTGGAAGATAGGGTTTTTTACTAGTCCGGTTATTATTCTCAAACGGGTGTTCTAGGTAAAAATAAGAATGTGAAATTAATGTTTTGGGGAGAGGTAGTTCGTTTACATTAAGAATCAAAGTCCTTCAGTTGCACTTCAAAATAAAACTCCTTATGAAATGTGGCATGGACATATTCTAGTTGTCAATCATTTAAGAGTTTTTGTTTCCACCTGTTATGCTTTGATTCTTTAACAACAAAGAAATAAATTGGGAGCAAGAAGCAGAAAGTGCATTTTTCGGGGATATTCTAATACTTCAAAAGCTTATAGACTTTACGATGAATCAAACAAAAAAAATATTGTTTCAAGAGATGTTATATTTAATGATTTTGATAAAGATGAAATCAATGTTGACAAACAACTTGCTCGACTTGATCGATTTCACTCGAAAAAATTCTATCATGAATGGGATAATGAACTTCCAAATCTTGAAGGGGGATTCATGTTCTAGATCAATCTTTGAAATTTCCTTTGACAACATAAGATTCTTCTTCTGGTTCTGCATTAGATAATGTAGAGAATGTGGGAGAAGAAATTTTGAATGACAACAGGGAATTAGAACCTGTCCTTGAATTATCTCTTGAAGAACCAGCTCTTGAAGTCAAGGAAACATCCCAACAATCAGTACGTATATCAACAAGGACCAGAAAATTTCCAAGAAAATATGATGAGTTTGTCATGGATGTTACTTCAAACTCAGGGAACAATTTTCAGAGTTCTTTTGACTATGAATTAAATTTTTCTGTTGTTGATGAACCTGCTTCCTTTCAAGAAGCAATAACTAGTGATGCATGGAAAAGTGCAATGTAAAGAGAGTATGATGCTCTCATAAAAAATGGAACTTGGAGGTTGGTGGACCCTCCATTTAGAATCAAACCTATTGGCTGCAAGTGGGTATATAATAACAAATATAAAGCGGATGGATCTCTTGATAAACACAAAGAAATACTTGTAGAAAAAGGATATGCTCAGAAAGAAGGTGTTGACTACACAGAAAATTTTCTCCTATTGCAAAATGGGGCACTATTTGAACTTTGTTCTCTTTAGCAGCTCAGAAATGATGGAAATTTCATCATATGGATGTTAAGACTTCATTCTTGAATGGAGACTTGAAAGAATATGTATATATGACTCAACCTGAAGGTTTTATTGTCAAAGGTCAAGAGCATAAGGTATGCAAACTAGAAAAATATTTATATGGATTGAAGCAAGCACCACGTGTTTGGTCTGAAAAATTAACTGAGCATCTTCTAAAATTAAACTACAAACATTTCAATCTAGATGATGCAACTATGTTTGTCAAGAAGGTTGGTAAATCAGTTCTATACCTAGTCGTATACATTGATTATCTACTAATCATAGGAAACAATGATGATTATATAGCATCCATTAAGAAAGAGCTAAAAAATGTTTTTGATATGACTGATTTGGTCTTGCTTCATTATTATTTAGGAATTGAAGTAGATCAACAACCGAAGCACATTTTTATTTCTCAAAAAAAGTATATTGGAGAGCTATTGAGAAAATTTGGGATGCAGGATTGTAATTCAGTTTCCACTCTGATGGAGCATAATCTAACACTTACTTCAAATGAAGGCAACGCATTTGAATATATAACAAAGTACATGAAGCTTGTTGGAAGTTTAATTTATCTTACTACTACTCGTCCTGACATAACCTTTGTTGTAGGAATACTTTCTAGGTTTATGCATCATGCATGTGAAGGTCATTGGAACGCAGCAAAATAAGTGCTCAAATATTTAAAAGGAACTCAATCATATGGCATCAAATATTCTAAAGTTTTGAAATTCCATCTCATTGGTTATTCAAATTTTGATTTTGACGGAGATAAAGAGCATGGAGTGTCTACTTCAGGTTATTTGATGTCCCTTGGATCAACAACGATCACTTGAAGATCAGAAAAGAAAATTGTACCTGTTGATTCTACAACTGAAGAAAAATATGTTGCAACATCTCAAGCCACAAAATAAATCAATTGGCTTCGGAAAATACTTGAATATTTGCAGGAGAGACAAATGACTTCAATGCCTCTACTTATTGATAACAATTTTGCAATTCAATTGACCAAGAATCCAAAATTTCATGATCGACCCAAGCATATCAACACCAAATATCATTTAACTCAACATCATGTTGAGATCCAAACCATTCATCTCAATCATTGTTCCACTTCAGAGAAAATTGCAGACATCTTTACTAAATCTTTGGGTCGAGAGAAATTTGAAAATTTTTGAATGATGTTTGGGATGACAAATGTCCCTTCGGATTAAGGGGGGAATGTTAATTAATCCTTCGATTATGTAATGTTAATGTAAAGAATATTTTTCATTATTCGTTCAACTACTTGACAGTTGAACTGTCCGCCTAACTGCCTGCCTATACATATAAACATGTATCCACATTTTTTATGAATAAGATGAAACCTTTGATATGATATTTGTGTTTTTTCCTCACTTTGTGTCAATTAAATTCATGTCACTATAAATTTAATGATCTTTAATGATCTTGTAAAGAAATTTGTAACAGAATTTACAGTTATCACCATTCCACTACACAATCTTTGTTATCTGTGATTCTTCTCTCCCAACCTCTTTTTTCCATCTCCATGTTTATTGTCTTCTAATTAGGAGTTTCCTCCTATGTTATACCCCATCCAAACTATCTTATAACTCTTTATAACTCGCATAGATGGTTTTGCACCCCACTTCCTGGTAGACTATCCATGAAAGAAGTTCTATCATTTTCTTCTCCCTCTCCTAGGGGTTGCGATCTCTTTAACAACAATCTGGACCATGATTCAATCTCGGGTACCATGAAACTGTTGGAGTTGGATGCATGCATAGTGAATGCAACTTCGAAGCGTAACCACTCCAATGACATATACATGTATACCATCTGAAGTGGATTACTGAACTTTTTGGCCCTTTTTAAAGCACTAATTACATGACAACTCTTTTGATTGTAAATCCATGCTCATGATAATTATTACTTTTTTCTTGCAAATTATTGGACATGGTAACCATATATATTAAAGGTTTGGTCCCAAATTTTTGTAAATTCAATTATCATAGTGGTTATCATCATGTCAAAAATTATCACCAACAAGTCACTAATATCTTCTTGGTTATTAACTTTTTTGTTTATTAGTAATTTCAATTGTGTCCATACTTTTTTCGTTTCCTTACATGATTATGTTGTAGATTATGTGAGATATAGAGACATGAACACACACACGCACACACATATGAAAAAAAAAATAATTACAAAATTCAAACTGAGTAGGAAAAAATTAATAATTACAAAATCTACACAAAATAGACTAATTGACGATGAATATTATTAAAATAGAATACAAAAGTTAAATGAATATTGTATAAAACCAAAATAATGGCAAAGTCAAATACCATTCTATTTTAGAATATGTTAACCTTTGTAACTATTAAGTTTATTAATTATGTGTAATGATATTAGCTTAGGTGGCATAAGAAAAAATTCATTAATTTTATCTTTCTTTCACATAATCATTATATTTTTCATAAACAATTTAACATACAACATTCTAATTTCATAAGTTAATGTTAAGCTCACAATAAAATAAATAATAATTGGTTGAAGATTTACTTAAGAGAAAGTTGTTTCCTTATTACGCCTAAAAGCATACACCTATTGACAATGGGCACAATCAATAATCTTTTAATCTTAAATTCTAGCATTGAAGATTCTGACATATTCTTAGTGGTCATCCAAAATCAATTTGTCAGATTTATTATTCATAACTTCCTTGCATTATTATAATGTGTCAGATTGTTAACATGTTTACTTTTTTACATTTGCCTAATCACATTATAAATTTACTGTAAATATATATAATTGCCACATTCAAATGATTAAGGAGGATTAATATTTATACAAGCCACGTTTATATCATTAAAAAACACTGTGCACACATTTCATTTTAGTGACAGTCATTCATTTCTGATATCTGAAAGATCTTTTGATACCACGACCTGCCCGGACTACTAATATTCACCTTGCATAATCCATAATGCACTCAAATCATACCATACCTTGGGGACGCATGGAGTAATTTCTGTCGTGTTATTTATGTGCGCTCAGTGTTGGAGTCGGCTCAATCACGACTCTTGTTCTAGATGGAACCCATGTCAAGCCGCTGCCGCGATACCTTTCGGCGTTCTCCAGTCGCGAGTCGGCTGTGCTAGTATTATAACAAAAGGTTATACTTAGAGAAAGTTGTTGCCGTTAGTCGACATTGAAAATTCTGATGTTGCGTGTAAGTGTATACATACGTTTTGACATTTGTTTGTTTGTTAAGAAAATTGAACTAAGATGGACTAAATCTGATCATAATCCTTTGCATGCAGCTGACACGATACAAGCTACAGAAGATTATGTGAGACTGTGCTCTTATGTCAGAGAACAAATAACCTCATCTGTGACTAACGGTAGCGGGTTTTGGAAAAACGAAATTCGAGGCTTCACAGGGTACCCGGTGACCGGATTCAATCATCGCATGCAGAGTTCTGGAGGATGCCAGGGCTGCCATCACCGGCAATAAGAGAAGAATTGCACTTCCAACAAGGTTTTAGATAAAAATCAGACCGTCTGTCCATGGGATCGCCGGGTGACGACTTCCTACACTTTCGACGTGGAGCTGAGAGTACCCATTTCACGCCTCCCTGAAGCGATTAAGGATGTCAAAAAGATCAGAGATCTCGACACCCCAAGCATGTGTGAAATCTATGTAGTTTTTAGGTCTATTAAGAAATCTGATGCAAACTTAGGACCAGCAGAGGACGTGGTTATACTGGAATTGTTGTATTATCATCCGAAAGAACCGAAGACGCCCAAGTGGAACAAGGATGTATACGAAGAGATGGAGCAAATGGTGATTGAGAAGCACGGAGGGACATTGCACTGGGGTAAGTCTGGAGGTTATTTGTTCGGAGGGCTGGCTAGGTGGGCAGTGAATTTAGAGAAGTTCTTCCGGGTAAAGAACAGATATGATCTGGAGGGATTGTTTTCTAACGATTGGACTGATGGGTTGTTGGGTATTGGAGGAAAAGGAGTGGAGGAGTTGAGAGATGGATGCGCACTAGATAAGATGTGCAAGTGCAGAAAGCATAGCCATTGCGCTCCCGAGAAAGGATATTTCTGTAGGTCAGGTACAGTTTGGAAGTAGGCTCGAGTCTGCAGGAAAGGAAATTGATATCTGATCTGGTTTACGACGGCTCTACGGTGACGTTAATCCGGAAAAAGATCGAATCGCGTGGTGTCCCTCCCGGAGTATACCGAAGGCTGGAAGACTAGACGCATAAATAAACTCAGATCATGTAATTCAGTAGCAGGTAGGTTATAAAAACCCTAAATTAAACAGAGATGGTCGGAAGACTGGATGCATAAATAAACTCAGTTCATGTAATTCACTAGCAGGTAGGTTAAACAAACCCTAAATTAAACAGATATGGTTGGAAGACTGGATGCATAAATAAACTCAGATCATGTAATTCACTAGCAGGCAGGTTATAAAAACCCTAAATTAAACAGAGATGGCTGGAAGACTGGATTCATAAATAAACTCAGATCATGTAATTCACTAGCAGCAGGTTATAAAAACCCTAAATTAAACAGAGATAGATGGCAATTAGAGCATTGATCTATGTGGTTATAGACTATATACCTTTTTTTTAAAGCAATAAGACATTAGTTGTCTTATTTTCTTCCTTTTTGTTGTCCATGCAATCCAATAAAAAACTGTTGTTGATCTCCTAGGTATTGAATTGAAGTTCCTCATTCCGTAGTGTAAACATTTTGAATTAAGTGTTTTAGGTTTTGTTTTTTTTTAATTTTGCTAGAAATCTTGTTAGTTAGATTTACAGATTTGAGTGATTAAATTTGTATAATTTTAATATTTCATGAATTTTTCAACAAGTTGAATCCATTTATATATTCAAAAATCTAATTTAAAGAACAAAAAATTGTGATTTCATCTTATGTTGCTGGATTCAGACCAAAAAAAACAACACATAAAATAGTAAAACAACTCTTTTTCTCACCACTCAACACAAAATGTGATAAAAAGTGAGATTGAAATGTGATGTACCATTAAAGGAGAATACCAAAGGCATATGGATGGGATAGATCCACTTAACATTTAATAGATTAGGTGTCTGAGTTAATATATTAAAGTATTTAATTGCATTTCATATTATGATTGAAAGTTGTAGTGGATAAAATATGAAAAAACAAGCTCAGCTCACTTCTCTATCCTTCAATGAAGATTGATTACATTCTTAAATAGGAAAAGATTCTACTGAGTCACTTACATGCAAACGACAAACAACTAGACTCTACAAACAGTGAATTACGAACTCACTCTTAGAACTAGCGCTTACTCCATTATTTCCAAGTCTCCCCCTTAATGGAGAATGGATTGACTTCTACACCTAACATCTCCCTAAACAGCTCAAACTTAATCTTTCCAAGAGGCTTAGTGAAAATATCAACAACATTTTCACTAGTACTACAATACATAAGAGCTATTTCATTTGACTGCAACTTTTCTCTAACAAAATGAAACTGAGCTTCAACATTCTTTTTCCTTGCATGAAAAATTGGATTCTTCACAATATTGATTGAACTTTGATTATCACAATTGATCATTGTAGGTTCCTGTCGTTCTTCTCCAACATCTTGAAGAAGTCGTCTTAACCAAACAGTTTCACAAGTTGCTGCACACAAGGCTTTATATTCTGCTTCAGTAGAAGACAAAGATACAGTAGGCTGCTTTCCATGAAACAAACTCAGATCCAATGCCAAACACATATCCAGCCAGCCCAATCAGAATCTGAGTAACCTATCAACTCAACATATATTTAATACCATAATCGAGTGTTCCTTTTAGATACCAGAGTACTTCCTTTGCTACATTCCAATGGCTTTCATGAGGTTTCGCCATAAACTGACTTAACACACTCACATAATATGAAATATCAGGTCTGGTTGTGGTGAGATAATTCAGACTATCCACCATCTATCTATACATAGTGCCATTCACCTCCTTCGAACCATCATCACAAGAAAGTTTCACATTCTGCTGCATGGGAACACTAGAAGACTTACACTGATCCATTTTAAATCTCTTAAGTATTTATTTGATATACTTACTCTGACAAACAAAATTTTGGCCTACATTTCTCCAAACTTCAAGACCTAGGCAGTAATGTAACTCACCAAGATCTTTCATTTCAAATACCTGTGACAATTGATCCTTGATTTCATCAATTAATTTATCTGCATGTCCTGTAATTATCAAATCATCAACATATAAAGAAATCAATACTATATACCCTTGTTCATCAAATTTGGTATACAGATTTGGATCACTTTTGTTCTTCATAAAACCATGTTGAATAAAGAAGGAGTCTATCTTCTCATACCATGACCTAGGTGTTTGTTTTAGTCCATACAATGTTTTCTTTAACTTACACACCAAGTGTTCTTGCCCCTTTTCCACAAACCCTTCAGGTTGAGTACGGTAAACCTCTTCCTTTAACTCACCATTCAAAAATGCAGATTTAACATCTAACTGGTGTAGCTTCCAATGGTACTTTGTAGCTAAAGAAATTAACATTCTAATAGTATTCAATTTAGCTACTGGTGCAAATGTTTCAGCATAATCAATACCTTATGTTTGTGAATACCCCTTTGCCACCAGTCTAGCCTTATACTTATCTATACTACCATTTGATTTCAACTTGGGTTTGTATATCCATTTGCATCCAATGGGCTTCTTATGTTTAGGCAATTCAGGCAATTCCCAAGTATTGTTTTTCATTATAGATTCATATTCTTCCTCCATTGCATTTTTCCATTCATCATGTTCATTAGCTTCATCAAAACTCATGGGTTCTATGACATTTGAAATGCTAGTCATTAGGGCATAGATTTTATACCTCTCAGGAAGCTGAATCTGTCGTGAAGATCTTCTCAACTGATTATATTCCTCCCCACTTTGTGAAGATCTATCTTCACCTCTAGGTGAACTGTGACTACTTGAATTGTCCATATCACTGAGTCCTTCTTGCTGCTGTCATTGCGGGGATGGTTGTTGTTGTGTGGGTTACTGCTGCTACTACTCTTATTTAACTCCTTCATCAAGAAGTCTCTGCCATTCCTCATGATTGTTGTCGTCATGATTTCCTGCTTTTTGCTCATGGAAAAGTACATCTCTACTTGCAAATAATTTGTGAGTAGCAGGATCAAATAGTTTGTATGCTTTAAATTTAGAACAATACCCAATGAAAATACATTTAATGGCTTTAGCATCCAGTTTCCTCATATTCTCCTTTGGAATATGAGAAAAAACCTTACACCCAAATACTTTCAAATTATGAACTGCAGGTTTGGAACCATACAAGGCTTCGAAAGGAGTAACTCCATCAAGACACCTTGTTGGACTTCTATTCTTTAAATAAACTGCAGTATTTATGGCTTCAGCCCAAAAAGCATTTGAGAGGTTCTTACCTTTCATCATACTGCGTGCACACTCAACCATATTTATGTTTTTCCTTTCAACGACTCTGTTCTGCTGTGGAGTGTGAGGTACTGTAAACTGTTGTACTATTCCATGATCTTTGCAATATTTGTTGAAGTCCCATGATTTATACTCTTCCCTTGATATGAACAGAGGATTTTGATGGATTTTCCTGTCTTCTTTTCCACCATGGTTCTGAATTCCTTAAAGTACTCGAAAACATCACTTTTTCGTCTAAGGAAGTAAACCCATGTATATCTCGTGCAATCTTCAATAAATAACACAAAGTAAAATGTACCTCCTAAAGACTGAGTCTGCATAGGCCCACAAACATCAGTATGCACAAGATTAGAGGGGAATTCATGTATCTTTTTCTTATCAGGATTAGAGGGGAATTCATCTATGAGCATCTTTTCTAATGCACATCCATCACATGCAACGTTCTCATTCTTTAACATGGGAAGTCCTTCAACCATATTTTTTTTTTGTAATAACAATAAATTAAGATGATTGATGTGGCCATACCTTTGATTTCAAAGAATCTCTATTGGCATAGTTGTAGAAGTCAGTGCATGATGTGCTTTGTTGGTAACATCAAGTTTGTATAGGCCTCCTGCTCTGACTTATGTTGCAACAGTTTGGAAGTGGTCCAGCAAATCCTTCACTATGCAATAATTCTTGAAGAATTCAACCTTCAAGTTATGATCTGTAATGGTGGACACAAAGATCAATTTTTTCTTTATTCCTGGCACATAAACAACATTGTGAATGTGACGAACTGTACCATTCGGCAATGTCATAGGAATTTCTCCATATCCCTTGATCTAATGAGCACGGTCATCACCAAGATATATGCTAGCTCCATTTTGTGTTTCTTTAAAATTAGTATACCACATCTTATTGCATATCATATGTGTTGATGCTCCAGAATCCACAAACCAGGCATCAGAATCATCCATTTCAATAGATAAAGAAACTTTAGACACAAACAACCTAAGATCCTGTGAATCAAAATTTGGGGGTTCGTCAATATCATCACTAGCAATAAATAATCTGAGATCATGATTTGACGATTTTTCTTCATAATGACCTGAATGTGTTCTAGGTTTATTCCTAGTCTCATCACTCATCTTCTTATGAAATTCTTTAACAATATGTTTAGGTCGACCACAATAAAAAAAACTCTTTGACTCATTCATGTCAGATTTCATACCTTGATTTGGAGATTGTCTTCTTTGCGATGAACTGTCTCTCTACCATGAACTGCCTCTCTGCCATGAAATGCCTCCTCTGCCTCTTTCTCCTGATCTCCCTCTCGCAGATCTCTTATTGGACCACAGTGCCAAATCTTTATTCTGAGGCTTTAGATTCCCGCGCCTCTCTTCCTCTTGCAGCAAAATACCTATTAGTTCTTCAAACGTGGGAGGTTTCTCTCTTGCTGCGAGACCTGTTATGAACATATGATAATCTTCTAGCATACCATTTAAGGTAATAGTGACCAGGTCAGTGTTGGAAACAGTTTCCCCTATATTTACTAGCTTGTCTTTTGCCTCTTTAATACGACCCAAAAATGAACTAACAGATTCATTTCCATCCATTTTAATGCCTAGCAATTTAGTTTTCAAGAACAAAATGTGATTTGTGTTACTAGTTTCATACAGTGCTTTAAGTGATGTCCATGCTGCAGTAGAAGTTGTAGCTTCTCTAATATGTGGAATTATGCTATCTTTAACTGACATGCGCAACAATACCTTTTCCTTGTTTTCGCGCTTCTCCCAATCTTGCATCTATGTTGTTGTTGCACCTCTAGCCGCATCTGGTTTCACTTCAGTTCCCTTCGCAATGTTCCAGACACCATAGCCTTCCATGAGCGTCTGCATCTTGAATTCTCAGTTAATGAAATTCAAGCCATCTAACTTGTTGGCTTCGTTGAGGTAGGTATCTGCCAGAGGATTCGTCATCGCTATCATTTAGTCTCTGCAAGTGAATCACCAAGGATATGCAACTTTCTGTTGATTTTTCTCCTATGATGAGCAGTCAAATCATAACACCACCTCACATGCATATATCAACCTTTAAATCATGCATGCACCTTAATATCCAAAATATCCACTTTTTATACTTCAAAACTAAAATCCACTTTTAATAAACTTCACCTCTCTTATTTAATAAAAAAAATATCCACTTAAAAAATTGATGCAGTACATCCTCTATGTCTGCTCACAAGATCATTCTATATGCCCTTGAGCCGGATCAACTCTTTTGATTCCCACTGGAATCTGCAAAATTATCGATCCACGGGTCCTTTTCGGCAACTCTCAATCTCACGAGTCGTGGCTCCTGACTCTTCCTTCTCAAATCCGCGATATCTGAAATCGTGAAATGGCTATAGCTCTTACTCTGTCATCACCTTCCTCGCACGATCGTCGGCTAGGCTTATCGTTAGCTCCTCTCGCCTCTCGCACCTTCGCGAGTTTCAACGTCGTGCCTTCGAGCTCTTACCTTATGAACTCCCGAGAAGCGAGAAGTCAACGAAATGTTGATTCCCTTCCTCCTGGCAACACGTGTCTGCTTGTCTGTCACATGGGCCCCACCTTGAGTTTCTGCCACGTGTCCCTCGTGCTCGACTTCGGCACTTCTCGACTTAGCTTTTCATGACTTCAAGACTTGAAGTACCCGACTCTTGGGCTCTCACCCTATGAACCTCTGAGTTTGCGAGATCCTCTGATCTCTGAAAGCTGTCCTCCTTCGATGGACGACTTAGATTCTTTCGTGACTTCAGCCCTCGCGAAGTTGAAAAACTTCTCTTTCTAATCTCCGATGTCCGAGTCCATGATCAGGGTGATCTCTTGACACGTGTCCTTCCAATTAGATGGCTCATATCTATTTCTGCTTTTCGGGACTTCGGATGTTGAATGCCCGGACTCTCGTCCTCCGGACCCCCAAACTCCCAAATGTCAATATCCTGATATCACCCCCCCTTCAGTACTTTGCCTTTCGCTGCTCTTCACGTGAGGTTTTAAACCTCGATCAACTCTCGACAGATCCAATGATTGTTAGGTTCTTTGCTCAAGATTTGACAGCTCATATCATCTCCCCTATGTGCTCTTCCTGTACTGCCTCCTGGACGTGAAATCCTTCAATTGTCCAGATCTTCTCGGCTTAATCCGATGACAGTTGTTGCTCCTTTCGAGCTCTGACACTTTTCTTCCAACACTTGGAAGAATTCCAAATGTCTAAGGCCTCAACCTTTATTTCTTTCCTCTACGAGATCCACACCTGGAATCCTCACCTGTACGTATGAAAATGTGGTTCCTCCTGAGGTTTAGAAAACTTTGAACTCTTCCCGAGAATTCTATGGACTTTGCACTCCTTGCAGCTACGGCTTCGTGCACTTAAAGCACTACTCCTCCTGAGATTTCACTCCCGAATCCTTGAATGGTTCTGACTTCTACGCCTCTACAGAGTCTTTTCATGCAAAGTGCTATTCCTCCTGAGCTTCTCAATTACTCAGACCCCTAAGGGATTTTATCCTTCTCCCTTCTCCTACAGATGGAGAATTTGGATGGCCTCATGGCTATCCTTCTGCTCAAGCAACTTGATTGCTGAGTCTTTCAGGGTGTTCATCAACCCTGCAGAAATCCTTCAGTGGACTCTTCCTCAAATTCAGAACTCAAAAGAGTTCTCTTCTCCTGTGCCTATCTACACACCTACTCAATGCCCACCTAGCAGAGTATCTTCTTACATAACATCCAACAGTTCTGTCCCCTTCTGTGCACTCTATGCACTTGCTCAATGCCCTCCTGGCAGAGCTCTCATAATCCTTAGTGATTCTGGTTCTCCTGTCTGAACTCACAACAGAGTTCTTCTCAATGCATCACTATGCATATGCTCAATGCCCACTTGGCAGAGCTCTTGCAGAACTCCTCAGAGGTTTTGTCTTCTTCTAAACTCAAAAGAGTTCCTTCTGTGCACTCTGGAACTTACTCAATGCCCTCCTGGCAGAGTGTCAAGAATCCTTAGTGATTCTTTCTTCTAATGAACTCACGGCCAAGTTCTTCTGTACACTCCTTTGCACCCTCTCAATGCCCACCTGGCAGAGCTCTACAGAACTCACAACATTAGTTTTGTCTACAACTGTGTTTCTCTTACACAACCTCACCTCCTAAGGTATTCAAAAACCTCACGGGTCTTTCTCCCGAGTTGTTGATTTCAACTTATGTGCCCACCTGGCGCATCTTTGTCTGAACCTGCAAGATTCATAAATGCACCCTCTATGCACAGCTATCAGAACCCGCAGCGTTCTATCACACCTTTCTGGTGTGAATCCTGAAAGACCTTCACCTGAAGTCAAACACACTCCTGCAAATGAAATCCTATAGCATACATTCATAGCATAATAAGAACACACACAGACATTCATTCAACAAAGGAAATATGCAGGAAAAACTCTTGTTTGTATTAAATGGAAAATGCCTATTTTTATAAGGTGTTCCTGAGAATAGCCTATAACAAGGTCTCGGTTGCTTCTCTCGCACACTCACTCTCTCTTGTGCATCTCTAACTACTACAACTAACTCAAAATGAGATCAAAATTGATCTTTTACAAGAGGGGCTCTTAGAGCTCTTCCCTCCAATCTACCTACCCTATTCAATTACATTAAATGAGCTTTCTAGTCCAGAATCGGATCTAGATCTCAGCCTTCAAACATTTAAGGCCTGTCTACTTCTACGCTTGTGCAAAGCATGGCCTCACGGCTCAACAGCCTAAACATTAAATTACATTCAAATTCAAAATGGAAGACGAGGACTACGCCTCTCTTTAGCTTTGAATGCACGCACTGACATGGCTGGTTGGCTAGCTGGATGATGTGAGATGATGCTCCTGCATCATACTCCTCAGCTACAAAATTCATGAGCTCCTGCTCATGAGCTTCCACCCTCAGCTGTGGAAATCCTCCTAGATCCCAAACAAATTTCTGGAGCTGTCTCCCCACTCCATTCCCTTGCCACTGCTGTTGTTGTTGATGCTTCTTCTACTGCTTCCTTTCTTCTACCCAGTGCCTTCCTACTAGCAGTCTCTGCTAATTCTATCATTAGCCTTCTGATCTCCTCGATCTCTTCGTCCAACTGCTCCAATGGTTGGCTCTGTTCTTGCAGTCTCCTCAGCTGCAAAAATTTTCTGTGATTGGGCAGATCACTATGATATCCCATGCCATCCTCTTCATCTTTCATGGCCTCAACCTGCCACACTGCTGCAAAGTCCATCTCTGCAATCTTCCCTCAACTGACCTATTGTTCAGTCACCTTCTCTGACAATCGTTCTTTTGTCAGTCCTCTTGCTAGCTCTGGATTTTTCAGCGAATCCTCCAACATCTTCAGCTCCATCTCCAATGGAGTGATTAATTTGCCTACCAGCTCTTCGGCTTCTTCTGTTGCCAGCTTCAATGATGCAGCTTCTTCAGCTTCCTAGCTGAAAGCATTGAAACACTCCTCAGAATGCTCATTCTCTTCTTCTTCTTCTGCTTGGGCAGCTTCAGATATCTACTCCAATGCTTCTCTGACAGTCTCAACTAGTTGTCCTGCTTCTGCTGTTGTTGCCTCAACATCTGCAACACGGACTTTTGCCTCCTCTTGGGAAAATGGTAGGAATACCTGAATTCCCCCAATCATTAGACTGCTACTCTGATCTTCCTCCTCTTCTATCAGTTGCTCTAGCTGATCCAAACTCATCCCTGAGTTTGTGAGACCCTTAGATAGTCTCTTCTGCTCATCCCTACCCACCTAGCAATATGGGATTTTCCTGCTACCCTCCTGGTAGTCTATGAGATCAATTGATCCCATATTCATCAGCACCTCAGGATGAATTGAACTCACCTATGAGTCCATGAGACTTTCAGACAGTCCCATCTTTGTTCCCATGCCCACCTGGCAAATTGGAAAGTTTATGCTGCCCTCCTGGCAGTCTATGAGATCCCGCAACGATCTCAATTCACTGCCCTCCTAGCAATATGAAATTCCTTGGCTGTCCTCATGACAGTCTGTGAGATCCTCAGCTGATCTCAACTCTTTTCCCACCTGGCAATCGGAAATTTCTTCTCTGCCCTCCTGACAGTTCTTGAGATCTTCAGCTGATCCGATTTCCTCCTTATCATCACTAAGATTTCTCCCAGTCTCTGGGTCACATATCTGAACCATCTTCTTTGGTCTGTTGAGGTTTTCAGCAGGCCTCAACCACCATTTTAACAGCTTACACTATCTTTTGACCATCAACTCTGGGCTTTTCTTTCCAGCGTATCTTCGGCTTTTAGTAGCCATATCGCTATCCCTGTCTGCTCTCCTGGCAAACCTCCTACTGTCACTCTGAAATACTGAGTGTTCTAGCTTCTCCTACAATCCTCTTGATTGTCTTCTTCTCCTCTTCGCTTCACCTGAAATCTCCAGATGAAGTCCTGCTCTAATACCACTTGATGTAGTATGTCCGCTCACAGGATCATTCTATATGCCCTTGAGCCGGATCGACTCTTTTGATTCCCACTGGAATCTGCAAAATTATCGATCCAGAGGTCCTTTTCGGCAACTCGCAATCTCACGAGTCATGGCTCCCGACTCTTCCTTCTCAAATCCGCGATATCTGAAATTGCAAAATGGCTATAGCTCTTACTCTATCAACGCCTTCCTCGTGTGACCGCCAGCTAGGCTTATCGTTAGCTCCTCTCGCCTCTTGCACCTTTGCGAGTTTCAACGTTGTGCTTTCGATCTCTTACCTTACGAACTCCCGAGAAGCGAGAAGTCAACGGAATGTTGATTCCCTTCCTCCTGGCAACACGTGTCTGCTTGTCTGTCACACGGGCCATACCTTGAGGTTCTGCCATGTGTCCCTCGTGCCCGGCTTCGGCACTTCGCGACTTCGCTTTTCGCGACTTCGAGACTTGAAGTACCCGACTCTTGGGCTCTCACCCTACGAACCTATGAGTTCGGGAGATCCTCTGATCTCTGACACCTGTCCTCCTTCGATGGGCGACTTAGATTCTTTCGCGACTTCACCCCTCGCAAAGGTGAAAAACTTCTCTTTCTGACCTCCGATGTCCGAGTCCCTGATAAGAGTGATCTCATGACACATGTCTTTTCAATCAGACGGCTCAGATCTATTTCGCCTTTTCAGGACTTCGGATGTTGAATGCCCGGACTCTCGTCCTCCGGACCCTTAAACTCCCAAATGCTGATATCCCGATATCACCCCCCCTTCGGGACTTCACCTTTCGTTTCTCTTTGCATGAGGTTTTAAACCTTGAGCAACTCTCGACAGATCCAATGGTTGTCGGGTTCTTTGCTCAATATCTGATGGCTCAGATCATCTCCCCTGTGTGCTCTTCCTGTACTGCCTCTTGGATGCGAAATCTATGAATGGTCCAGATCTTCTCAGCTTAATCCAATGGCAGTTGTTTCTCCTTCCGAGCTCTGGCGCTTTTCTTCCAACACTTGGAAGAATTCCAAATGTCTAAGGCCTCAACCTTTATTTCTTTCCTCTGCGAGCTCCACACCTGGAATCCTTGCCTGCACGTATGAAAAAGTGGTTCCTCCCGAGCTTTAGAAAACTCTGAACTCTTCCCGAGAGTTCTCTGGCCTCTGCACTCCTTGCAGCTATGACTTCATGCGCTTAAAGCACTACTCCTCCTGAGCTTTCACTCACAAATCCTTGAAGGGTTCTGACTTCTGCGCCTCTGCAGAGTCTCTCCACGCAAAGTGCTATTCCTCCTGAGCTTCTCAATTACTTAGACCCCTAAGGGATTTTATCCTTCTCCCTTCTCCTGCAGATGGAGAATTTGGATGCCCTCCTGGCTATCCTTCTGCTCAAGCAACTTGATTGCTGAGTCTTTCAGGGTGTTCAACAAACCTGCAGAAATCCTTCAGTGGACTCTTCCTCAAATTCAGAACTCAAAAGAGTTCTCTTCTCTTGTGCCTATCTGCACACCTACTCAATTCCCACCTGGCAGAGTATCTTCTTACAGAACATCCAACAGTTCTGTCCCCTTCTGTGCACTCTATGCACCTGCTCAATGCCCTCCTAGCAGAGCTCTCAGAATCCTTAGTGATTCTGGTTCTCCTGTCTGAACTCACAACAGAGTTCTTCTCAATGCATCACTATGCATATGCTCAATGCCCACTTGGCAGAGCTCTTGCAAAACTCCTCATAGGTTTTGTCTTCTTCTGAACTTAACAGAGTTCCTTCTGTGCGCTCTGGCACTTACTCAATGCCCTCCTGGCAGAGTGTCAAGAATCCTTAGTGATTCTTGCTTCTAATGAACTCACGGTCGAGTTCCTCTGTACACTCCTTTGCACCCGCTCAATGCCCACCTGGCAGAGCTCTACAGAACTCACAACATCAGTTCTATCTGCAACTGTGTTTCGCTTACACAGCCTCACCTCCTGAGGTATTCAACAACCTCACAGATCTTTCTCCCGAGTTGTTGATTTCAACTTCTGTGCCCACCTGGCACGTCTTTGTCTAAACCCACAGAATTCAGAAATGCACCCTCTGTGCACGGCTATCAAAACCCGCAACGTTCTGTCACACCTTCCTGGTGTGAAGACTCAAAGACCTTCACCTGAAGTCAAACACACTCCTGCAAATGCAAACCTACAGCATACATTCATAGCATAATAAGAACACACACAAACATTCATTCAACACAGGAAATATGAAGGAAAAACTGTTGTTTGTATTAAATGGCAAATGACTGTTTTACAAGGTGTTCCTGAGCACGGCCTGTAACAAGGTCTCGGCTCCTTCTCTCGCACACTCTCTCTCTCTTGTGCATCTCTAACTACTACAACTAACTCAAAATGAGATCGAAATTGATCTTTTACAAGAGGGGCTCTTAGAGCTCTTCCCTCCAATCTACCTACCCTATTCAATTACATTGAATGGGATGTTTAGTCTAGAATCGGATGTAGATATCAGCCTTCAAACATTTAAGACCTACCTACTTCTACGCCTGTGCAAAGTATGGCCTCACGGCTCATTAGTCTAAACATTAAATTACATTCAAATTCAAAATGGAAGACGAGGGCTGCACCTCTCTTTAGCTTTGAATGCACGTGTTGATGTGGCTGGTTGGCTGGCTAGTTGACGTGAGATGATGCTCCTGCATAAAAAATGTACACGTTTAAATATCTTAAATGTCTTACCCACTTTAATAAAAGAGCCCTTCCTTCAACTTCAAGCATGCAAAGCCAAGATTATTTTGCAGTTCTCATGCTCGGATCGATCATACATTAGCATGGATGAGATCATAAGAATCTGTGTTTGCACGTCCGCTAAGGATTGAACCCCTCACACAAAAAGACTTTTATGCTCAAACCTCATGCAGTTCCAAAGCAAGAAAGACCGCCAAATTTTCACGCTGACAATTTAAAAAAAAAAAATCTCCACACCTTCAAACACCATGCATGCCTCCACATGAATTTCCGCACCTAAAGATTTAATAGACTGCGGGGAGTCCGCACCTGACGCTATAATAGACTGCGAAAATATCCAAAACTTTCTGCACTGTAATACACAACAGACTGCAGAAATCCGAAGTTCTCAAAAGGGTTGAAACTTCGAGTAGTATGTCACTGCACCCTTCAAGAGGAGGGACCTCTGGACTTTTATAAATTTTTGCAACTCTCCTCATGGCTCTGATACCAAGATAAAATATGAGAAAAAAAACACACGGTGAGGCTATGCTCACTTCTCTATCCTTCAATGAAGACTAATTACATTTTTAAATAAGAAAAGACTCTACTGAGTCGATTATATGCAAACCACAAACAACTAGACTCTACAGACAATGAACTACGAATGACTCTTAGAAGTGGCACTTAGTGGCGCTACAAACTGACTCTTAGAAGTGGCTCTTACAACTTGCGCTTACTCCATTATTTCCAAGTGTAATTTCAATAGTATTTTAAGTTGCACGAGGTTAAAAAAATTGGGAAAAAACTTTAATTTCTTTTAACAATCAACCAAATATTACAATGAAAGTAAATGGAATAGATATGCTATAAATTTTTAGCTACTTTATTTTCCAATGTATTTAATTATGTGATATATTCAATAAATTGAATACCATGATTTATAAAAGATAATTTAGTAAATAAAGTTAAATTTATTTAATATTATATAATTTATTTACTCTCTGTAAAGTTTTCATCTAATTTTAATAGATGAATATGTATAGCATAAATTGTGTAATTATAACACTTTTACTAGATTTATGTGATATATAAAACAAATTAATTTATATATATAACTTAATGAATCGTTCAAGCATAACTTAATGAAAAGGAGCAGAAGTTTAAAACATCAGATTCTTCACTTCGATCACTTCTTCATCTCTCAGGATTTGGAAACTAGATATATTGATAGATATATATTTTGTCGGTGCTGCTACTGATGCTTCTGGATATAGATCTCGATCTCCAACGGGTTATGGCCCTGGAACAATAGCTTCATGGCGTATGGAGATGGTCTTGTCAACTTTATGAACTTAGCATTGTACCTGGGAAATACGCCTATAAGAACTTGGCCTTTACGATGGGAAATTTAACACTGAAAAAGTGGCCTAGCGGTTAGTCATTTGATCTCAGAAATATGGCACACCCTCCTTTTATGCTTAAGGATGTCTCTCCTTGTAAATTTAACACCTGAACGCTATTTTCCCAAAACGAAAGCAGATCGGATGGATGTTTCATACACGTAAATACTAAACTTAAATAGGAGGTTATAGAGACCTATCATATATCTGTATAGTTTGTTTAATTGTTCTGGGAAATGAGTTTTATAGGAATTAGGTCATATAAATTTATAAGAAATTATTATTTTTTGTTGCTTAAAATTTATTTTTGAACTTAGAAATGGATTCAGTATGTTGAAAAACTTTTCACTTGAATTATATAAAAATAATTGCTCAAATATAGAGATCTAATAATTTCTAGCCAAATTATATACACATGCCAAACCTTGTGTATTTGGTCTACTTGATATACATTTTCAAGAAATTACTAATTTTTGTTGTTTAAAATTCATTTCTGAATATAAAAATAGATTCAACATGTTAAAAAACCCTTCTTCACTTGAATTATACAAAAATAATCATTCAAATATAAAAATCTAACAATTTCTCACCAATTTATATAATAATATGCCAAGATGCCAAACCTTCCACATTTCTCCTACTTGATAACCCAGTCAAGTATGTCTTCAATTTTCAGTTATATAAACTCACACGCACATTCATTCATATTAAACACAACAATCTCTCTACGGCTTCATCTGCTTGTCAGTTAAAATTTGCCAGACACTTTCCGTTTTCAGTATATTACTCCTAGCTTTTCCAGTACGATTGAAGGCATTTTGCTCACCTCCTCCGTCCGTGGAACGCAAAAGCAATGGGGAAGGATGCCAGATCTTCAATTATCAAGGGATTTGGGAAGACCGCAGAATTTGCAGAGCTGCCGAGGCTGCGACACCCAGAACAGAAGCGGAGCTTCTACACGCCGTTGTCCGCGCTGTGAAAAACAGGCAAAAGATCAAAATTGTAAGCACTCTGTCTCATAGTCTTTCAAAGCTAGTCTGTGTTGGAGACCATGGATTGATCATCTCCACAGAAAACTATGGATCTGTAATTGGAATCAACAAGATTTCTATGACGATTACAGTCCAAGGCGGAGCGATGATGAGAGACGTGATCGAGGAAGCTGCAAAGGAAGGATTGGCTCTCCCCGACATRATTTACTGGAATGGAGTCTCTGCAGCGGGCGTTGTTTCGACGGGAGCCCATGGCAGCGGTCTCATGGGCAGAGGCAGCGGTGTTTATGAATACGTGGTGGGAATGAGACTGGTGGTACCTGCCTCTCCATTGGAAGGCTATGCGAAATTCATCATCTTGACCGAAGCAGACCAAGATGAGCTGAAAGCTGCCAGATTATCCCTCGGAACGCTGGGAGTAATCTCGCAACTCACCTTTGCTCTGCAGCCCATGTTCAAGCGTTCACTAATGGCGCCCATTCCAACAGATGATAACAGGCTAGAAAAAGAAGCGGGTCCTTTTCTGAGGAATCATGAATTCGCATATTTACTGTGGTATCCTTTCCATCGAGTGGTGGTGTTTCTACCAGTGGATCGAGTTTCTATCGATGCTCCTGGTGAGGGCCTCAACGTTAACATTGGGCATAATCCGTCAAGGATAGTCGACATTGAAAATTCTGATGTTGCGTGTAAGTGTATACATACGTTTTGACATTTGTTTGTTTGTTAAGAAAATTGAATTAAGATGGACTAAATCTGATCATAATCCTTTGCACGCAGCTGACACGATACAAGCTACAGAAGATTATGTCAGACTGTGCTGTTATGTCAGAGAACAAATAACCTCATCTGTTACTAACGGTAGCGGGTTTTGGAACAACGAAATTGAAGGCTTCACAGGGTACCCGGTGACCGGATTCAATCATCGCATGCAGAGTTCTGGAGGATGCCAGGGCTGCCATCACCGGCAGCAAGAGAAGAATTGCACTTCCAACAAGGTTTTAGATAAAAATCAGACCGTCTGTCCATGGGATCGCCGGGTGACGACTTCCTTCACTTTCGACGTGGAGCTGAGAGTACCCATTTCACGCCTCCCTGAAGCGATTAAGGATGTCAAAAAGATCAGAGATCTCGACCCCCCAAGCATGTGTGAAATCTATGTAGTTTTTAGGTCTATTAAGAAATCTGATGCATACTTAGGAACAGCAGAGGACGTGGTTACACTGGAATTGTTGTATTATCGTCCGAAAGAACCGAAGACGCCCAAGTGGAACGAGGATGTATACGAAGAGATGGAGCAAATGGTGATTGAGAAGCACGGAGGGACATTGCACTGGGGTAAGTCTGGAGGTTATTTGTTCGGAGGGCTGGCCAGGCGGGCAGTCAATTTAGAGAAGTTCTTGCAGGTAAAGAAGAGATATGATCCGGAGGGATTGTTTTCTAACGATTGGACTGATGGGCTGTTGGGTATTGGAGGAAAAGGAGTGGAGGAGTTGAGAGATGGATGCGCACTGGATAAGATGTGCAAGTGCAGAAAGCATAGCCATTGCGCTCCCGAGAAAGGATATTTCTGTAGGTCAGGTACAGTTTGGAAGCAGGCTCGAGTCTGCAGGAAAGGAAATTGATATCTGATCTGGTTTACGACGGCTCTACGGTGACGTTATTCCGGAAAAAGATCGAATCGCGTGGTGTCCCTCCCGGAGTATACCGAAGGCTGGAAGACTGGATACATAAATAAACTCAGATGATGTAATTCACTAGCAGGCAGGTTATAAAAACCCTAAATTAGACAGAGATGGCTGGAAGACTGGATGCTCATGTAATTCACTAGCAGGTAGGTTATAAAAACCCTAAATTAAACAGAGATGGTTGGAAGACTGATGCATAAATAAACTCAGATCATGTAATTCACTAGGAGGCAGGTTATAAAAACCCTAAATTAAACAGATATAGATGGCAATTAGTGCATTGCTCTATGTGGCTATAGACTAGAGACCTTTTTAGTTGTCTTAAATAATTTGTAATATTTTCTTCCTTTTTGTTGTCCATGTAATCCAATATAAAACTGTTGTTGATCTCCTAAGTATTGAATTGAATTAAGTATTGAATTGAATTGAAGTTATTTAGTGTAAATATTTTAGGTTTTATTTTTTTTTTAAATTTTGTTTGAAATTTTGTTAGAAAGGGTTGGATTTACAGATTTGAGTAGTTAAGTTTGTATAATCTGAATATTTTTGTGTATTGAAATAAATGTTTTAAGTTTTGATTTTTATTTTTATTTTTTTAAATCCCTTTAAAAAATATTAAATTTACAAATTTAAGTGATTAAATTTGTATAATCTAAATACTAACTTAATCACTTGAAAACTCTTCATCTATTTTCACAAATCATAAAGATATCTTTATTGATAATAATGTTATTTTACTCAATATATAGTTAGATGACGACATAATACAATAATCACAAAAGCTATTTTAATGAAAATTGAATGAAATAACTAATAAGTATTTAACAAAAATGCAAGACTATCTACTTTACTTCATTCAACACAAAATGCCATTAAATTGGAATTTTCAAAA
The DNA here is from genome assembly GCA_009831015.1 of Picea engelmannii. NCBI lineage: Eukaryota > Viridiplantae > Streptophyta > Pinopsida > Pinales > Pinaceae > Picea > Picea engelmannii. The sequence continues at coordinate 398,643 of ML791547.1, forward strand.
GAATTAGATTAGAACTGATAAAAAAAAATAGAATTAGATTAGATTAGAAATAGCTTAGATTTCATAAATAACCGTGGAGACATTTCATTGGATGAGGTGGCTCTTATACTGTGTATCATATGTCATTACTTAATTTTATTGGTAAATGTGTAAATTCTTACATGATGCATTAGTTTACAACTAAAGCCATACAATTTATAAATCATTTTTTTTTTTAAATAAAATTTTGAGTTGTAACAAACTTACGTTTACAAAGTAAAGAGTAAAGACCTTCATGAATGTGGATGATATAAAATGTAATGATGATAAAAGTGGCCACAAACTTCTTCTGTTTATTGTTATTCCATTTTATTTCTTTATATAATATAAATTATCAAAACTTCATCGTAAATACTATATTAAAAATCTTATTTTATTTGTTCAAAGTGTATAGAAAATTATAGTCTGTCTCAAGATGCTTGTTTCCATGTTGTAAGTGGTCGGATTTCATATTGTGATGAGTTTTTGAAAAACAATAATCATCGTGTATTAAAGGATAATATGATTAAACTTTATATATAGAAAAATCCACAAAAACATTTTTAACGAAAGCATAAGTTTCACAAACTTGATTTCTTTAAATATCACAATCTGTCAACTCGCCTTCGCTTCTTTAAATATCATCTTTTAAGGCATAGATTGAGTTCTATCAAGTTAACCCTTTATTGAAATAATTATAGTTCATAAAAATCCCCAACTTACATAAACTTATGCCGAGAGACCAATCACTAGTGGAAGTGTTGAAACCTATAAAATTTCATCTTTCATCTTTAACACAAACAATGATGTGAAACCACTTCATAAAACTTATATGAGTGTGTAAACAAGATGGAATACAAACACTAAAATGGCACAACCATTATGCATGCAAGGAAAAATGTGACACTTGATAGAATATATCGATTAGGAGACATTGATGTATTCACATGTCAAAAAGTTAGCTTTGGCAACAATTATTGTCGTCTAGAGATTTTGCCATTACATTTTGTTACGCACTACCACAGTCATCGCAAAACCANGGGGGGGGGGGGGGGATATTCCAAATGGATCGTTATTCTCCAAGAATTTGATCTCGAGTTTGTCAAATCCAAGGCTAAGAAATCGTTGGTTTTTGCGGAATTAATGTGCGATCTTTCCCATACTGATGAGCATATTGATCCCAGTGATTCCCTTACTGATGAATCTATGTTCCTTATTAGTACATTTGATCCATGGTATGGAGATAATTTTCTCTATCTCCAAACCCAACGCTTTCATCCTACCATTTCACGTGATGAACGGTGTTGCATTAGACACCACTCAAAGCGCTACCTTATCATTAGCGACACCTTGTACCGTCGTGGAATTGATATTGTCCTTCGATGTTGCTTAACCCACGAAGAGGTTGAACAAGTTTTAAATGACTGTCACTTTGGAGCTTGTGGCAGTCATCTTTCTGGGATGGCTACAACCCAAAATATTTTACTGTTGGTTATTTTTGGCCTTCCAAATTCAAAGATTGCATTGAGGTCGTTAAAAAATGCCCACCCTGTCAGATATTTCAAAGGAAAGCAAGTACCCACATAGCTCCATTTCATCCCATTGTCGTCATCAACCCCTTTGCAAAATGGGGCATCGATTTTATGCAATTAAGCCTCCCTTAGTCAAGGGGCACGATTATATTATCGTTGTCATCGATTACTTTACTCAATGGGCTGAGGCTATGCCTACATTTCTTAACAATGGCCGCACTGAAATACTCTTTTTGTTCAATCACATCATCACTCGATTTGGTGTCCCACAAGCTATTGTAATTGATCATGGATCCCGTTTCCAGAACCAAATGATGGGATAATTACGCACCAAGTTAGGTTTTCACCATGACAACTCATCCCCCTACTATCCTCGAGAAAATGGACAATTTGAAGCCATCAACAAAGTCCTGAAGACCGTGCTTCAACGCATGGTGGACGTAAACAAAACCTCTTGGAACTTGCAACTCGTCTCCGCACTCTAGGCCTATCAAACTCTAGTTAAAACCACAACTAGATTTACACCCTTCCAGTTGGTATATGGGATAGAAGCGGTATTACCGATCGAATGCGAGATTCCTTCGTTGAAACTTGTCGTGGAACTCTTACCCCACACTTCTGTTGAAGAGGAATGATTCTTATATTTGACCAAGTTGGATGAAACTCGTCGCGATGTTGCTCTCATCTACGAGACGTATCAAAAATGCATGAAAAATCAATATGATAAGTCCATCCAACCTCGCGCTTTTGAAAAAGAAGATCCATTCCTAGTCTATGTTCAAGATCATGACAAAATGGGGGAAGGAAAGTTAAAACCCATGTGGCACGGGCCATACATCATAAAACGTTTGTTACACATAGGTGCCTATGAGTTAGTAGACTACGATGGAATATCTCCCAGTTAGCCCCGAAATGGGATTTACCTCAAGAAGTACTATGCATAGAATATCTCCCATGTGTGCTTTGTACATTACTGTACTATATACTTTTGACTTGGTGTGTCTTTTCTTTTGCATGCACGATTTCTGTCTCAGTTGTTTACACTTTTCTTTATGATTGAATGTGAAGATGACATCATCCCTTCCCATCTATTTCAGGTTTGTGGATGGCGCTTGTTATTGGGTAAATCGGTGAATGCGGACATAGAATGATCCCCCTAGATCCACCTAGATCTAGAACAAAACACGACAAGACATGGCGCATTCCCTAGGCTCTAATCATCAAATTTAATACTAAACAAAAGATGATAGACATACCTTTAAATGTCACTTGCTTATGTCTTTGTTGTTCTTTTTTTTGCTCCGGTGCTCTTGTGATACTAATCCTGCAGTGAGACACAAACCAACCAAAGTGAAAGTAGTAAAAGTATATTCAATGATAATCCTATGCATATGATAAAGGAATTATGCAATAAAATAAAGATAATTCTATGGGAAAGAAGCATGCCACTGTATTATATTAAATAATAGGAAGAGAGATTACAATCGGATGCCTTGATGTCGTAAGGCTCCTTCAAACAGTTCCTTTCTTCCCACACACTTCTTGCTCCAAGGATTCTGAGACCATAGATCTGATAGCTACTCACAATCTATCTTGACAAAGAAAAATCTCAAAGCCACTCTAACCAAGCTAACAATCTCAAGCCAAATTCAACTAGCTTTCTCCATGAGAGCTCCTCTCCTTTTATAAGCTAAAGAGGATAAGGTGAGGAGGTTAGGATGATCCCACTAAATCATGAAAGCGAGTAACATCCAAACCATTCAGAGGCCACCTCACCATAGAATCTTCTCCTTCTAGAAGCATCGAGAAAATGCTCATTTTTTCCATGTACGAAGGCTGCTGCGACCTGGCTATAGTGCAGGCTACGGAAATTTCGTCCCCTAGCTATAGTGCAACCCGTGGAAATTAGGCATTTCTGCACCCTAGCTATCGTGCGAAAATGGAAAGGAATCGACCGATTGGTGGAAATGAATCGATCGATTGGGTTTCACTCTCTAATAGGAGAGTGGGATTGACCGAGGATGGGACTAGATCAACCACTTGGTCTACTAGTTCAACCAAGGACATGACCAGATTGACCACTTGATCAACCGAACTGACCGATGGGGGAACCAAATTGATCATTCCATCAACTACAGGTGGGTTGAGAGAAAGCTTGTGATAAGCAGCTGGAAGTTGAGGCTGTGAAACAGTCATGTCTGTTGGCAAATTCAGTGGATAGAATGCAGTGAATGCTTGTCATTGATGACAACAGTGAAGATGGCAGAATAAGAGATTTGAAGAGGATGGCAGAATAAGAAATAAGTCACATTCTAAGGATTCGAGGAGAATAAGCTCAGGAGGAATAGTGTCCTTATACGCGCAAGGAGCACAGGAAAGAGACCGAGAGCCGTCGGATCACACTCGAAAATCCCGACAGTTGTTGGATCGAGAGAAGCTGCATAGATGTTAAGCGTAGGAGTTGGCATGCAGAAGAAGTGATATGCACCATCAGATTGGAAGCAAATACCCGACAGCGATCAGATCTACAGAAGTTGTGAGGGAGATAAGCCATCGGAGATTCGGGGATCAGGAGTTCAATTTGCAAAGTTCACTCGACAACGTAAACCCCGAGATCGCGATATGTGATTTCGCGATTTGATCACAGCCGTTAATTCAAGCAGAGATCATGACCATCCACGTGTAGACAGGAGGCTTCATCGAAGAATCGGGAATCGGAGTTTCACGAGTCTCGTGAACAATGACAACGAAAACCCTGAAATCGCGATATGCGATTTCGCGATGTAATCGCAGCTGTTGAGCCAAGATTGCATCTGAACCGTTGATTCAACTCACGAAAGCAGACCACGTCAGCAAAGGGAGACGTGGCACAACCAGGGAATGACAGGTGTCAAGCAGATTCAACACTTCAGACACATGAAAGTCACGAATCAGAGTGACACGTGGCAGGGTCTAACACGTGTCAAACCACGTGTGACGTAAGCAGAGGCTTCGATGATTAGGACCGTCCATATGAGGGACAAGTGTCGAAGATCAAGGCACCGTCGGCATATCGGACATCGGGAAATCGGAGTTCCTGAGGTTGAAGGAAACGAGGGATCGAAAGTCTCGAAATCCCGAAGGTATCGAGACCGTCCATTTGAGGGACAGGTGTCGGAAATCAGGAGTGAGTCGGCATATCACCAATCAGGAAATCGGAGTTCCCAAGGTTAAAAGAAACAGGACATTGAAAGTCCCGAAATCCCGACACAATCGGGACCGTCCATCTGAGAGGATATGTGGCAGGAGATTGGTGCCATCGGCTAATCGGTTGATCGGGATATCGGAGATCCCAGGCACAAAGGTTTTGTGAATTTCAAAATCGCGATCCGCAAAATCCCGATGAGTGGGGTACAACTGTCATCACAACAGCGAAGGAGGACAGAGGATTAGTGGATGCCAGCTGTCAGAGATAAGGATGTAGTTACAGGTAATGGTCACATGAACCAGGGTCAGTCAGGGGGGCTGAAACACATCGGGAAATCGGGGATCGGGAATCCTGGAGGCATGTGCATGGTGACATCGAAAACGCCGAAACCCCGATGAAAGGTTTGACCGAGTTCATGTGTTGACGATCTTATGGGGCCAAGGCCTATAGCCAGCAGGGCTAGTGCGTGGAAAGGGGCTAAAGCTCGGGAAAGGAGCACATCGGGGATCGGAGAATCGGAGGTTCCGAGTACTTGTGCATCTCGACACTGCGAATGTCGAAATCGCGATGAGTAAAATCCCGATGGGATCTGAACCATTGGATCAAGCATTGATTGGAGGGTTGTTGTTGTTCCTCACACATTAACACTTCAATTATAATTCCGTTAAGCGAAACGGACTGATGATGACGAATTGGTTAACGTTTCAGTTTCCAAGACAGATGTTGTTGGATCTCCCATTGGAAAGGGAAGTGGAATTGTTAAGGAAAGGTGTATAAAGTAAAATGAAGCAGACCGAATTGATATGATGGTTCTGAATGAAAAATGAGAAAACGGTAAGAAAAAGAAGATGAGAGAGTCATAGCAAGATGTGTAGGAACTGTGCAGAGCTAGAACAGAAGAAGAGAAACATGATAGACAGAACAGATGCAGAGCAGAATGACAGAAAATATGATACAGAGCAGATCTGTTGAATAAGAGAAGAGTAGAAGAATAGTGAATAGAAGACCAGAGTAATAGAACGAAGAAAGACTGGTAAGAACTGTTTTATCTGTAAGGTTGAATGTGTATTTAACCATTAATATTTTAGGGAGGTTGGGAGGTGCTCGGGAGGACTGTTTTCCTCAGAGGTTCAAGTGGGTGCTTGAACACAGGGAGTTGTAGCTTCCTTCTAGTTGGTGCTAGAGAAACCAGGGAGTTG
>ML791547.1:407413-421473 GCA_009831015.1 Picea engelmannii
ATGAAAGTTGGCTGTGGCATAGGAGACTTGGGCACCTAAATTTTGATCACATAATCAAGCTCAAAAACAATGGGGCAGTAAAAGATCTTCCGAAGATATCAAAGCCATATGACTCTGTCTGTAAGCCTTGTCAGATAGGAAAGTTTATTTTTCTTCTTCTTATTCTTCCTTTTCTTCTTCTTCTTATTCACCAAGTTACTAGCTTCAGATATTTTACTCGACGAAGAAGATGAAGTGGAAGAAGACCTTGCAAGTGGAGAAGGTGAAGAAGATCTTACTGGTGAAGAAGGCGAAGGATCAACATGAGGTTGAAGTTCTTGGGGGAAAGTGCTTACAACTGAAGCACTAACTGCATTCGGGATTACTTGAGTGGAAAACAACCATACTGGTAATCTAATTGTGAGACCTAGAAGGCTCAAAGTAGCGATGTGAGGAGGACCAATGTTTCCATAAGAAGAAAAAACAAAAGGTTCCCCTGGAGCAGGGGTTCCTTCATTGGTCATTTTAGGAACTGACGCCATTAGATAAATACACAACCTAGAGTCTGCTAGGGAAAATAAACATCACACGCTAAAAATATAGTAAGAAAGCAAGCAAACAAAACTTTCTCACAATGAACTCACTAGTTGGTGATGAAATCCAATGTCGCAGGATCAAAGTAAGAAAGGGCTGAGATAGAGCGGGTGGAAAAGTTATGTTGACGACCTTCTTAACTTACTTATGCCTTAGTGCAAGCTCCCACACATAATTGTGGGTATACCCTCCAAGGAGCCCGAGTGAGTTTGGCCAACGTCGATTCCAGGTACCGTGAAGAATTTCCCCTCCACGGTCAGCTTGTGTAAATACCCTAAAGAAAAAGGCCACTAAGGTTACCAATTGCTACAGTGATGCCTGGGGAAACAATCGACAGTCTGATCCACACGTAAAGGCAGGGTATCTAGCCTGAAATCAACTTGAAAGGCTTCCACTCATCATTGTGGGTATATCTTCAAGTGACCCCCATAATACACTCAATATCTACACCAAGACCAGCAAAGTAGGGTGAGTAACTCTACTAGTCTCAATGCGACCTCGTGATTGACCCTTGTGTTATAAGGGATTCCTAGGACAAAATGTAATAAGTGGATTTCACCACTCCCTAAGTCAAGATTCTACATTTGTTTGTAGCTTTGAAAAGTTATCTTTCACACCTATTCCAAAGCCCTACAACTAATCTAATGTAGGTTTGCTACCAGAAAATATAAAAATTTCTAATCAATTTTTATAAGCGCTTTATTTTATGGCTGTTGTTACTCAAGAGGAAAATGGTTGTTAGGGTCCTAACCCGCACATAGGTAGATCAATAGATTCAAATGTAATAAAGGTCAATATTAATAAGGCCTTTCAATAAAATAGAATAAGGCAGATGTAAGAAGACCTAATAGAAGCTTCCTCTTATAGAAGGATCTTCCTCTAAATGCTTCTCTTGATAGACATATTTAGTATAAATAAGGGTCGAGGGTATGAAAACCCTAGCTTGGAGATTATTGTAACAAAGCATTGCTCGACTGGAGGTTTCCCCCTCAAAGAGGCCCATGAACATTTCTTTATGAATCAAAGTGTTATTTATGTTGTTATTCTTATATAATTTATGTGTTATTGTGGAGATTATGCTGGTTATATTACTGTTATTCTGCCATTTCTAGCATTTTATGTTTGTTCTGCATAATTTTTATATATGGTATATTACAAGTGGTATCAAAGCACTTTCCTTGGCAGAAATTGTGGGAATTTTTTTTTCAGGGTAGAGACATATTCCAGCATCTTTGACCCACAGAGATATGTCGTTAAGAGCATAAACTTATAGTTGAGGGATTCATACACGCAGGATATACCAGTGGTTCTTAAGCACACATCTGTTGGCCACCCTTGTAACCCCTGTTGGTACCCCTTCGAGTGGTAGCGCATCAGACAAAACCTACGTACAGATCGACCTAGATGTCCTGAAGCCCTCTTTAGATAAATCGATCAGCCGCCTGACTACCATAGTGCCACCGAGAATAACACTCGGGAAGATACTCTCTAGTACCTGGGTAGTTGGGTTGTACGACTAAGGTTACGGTCTATCCTCCTTAGTTAGTGCCCTGAGATAGGCCGAGTACTACTGTTGGACCCCGCACGTATATCAGAGAGCTATAGCACAGGGCAAACCCTTGTCTGTAGAACCCTTGAATACCTAACCCTTGGGGGAGAGAAACATAAACAAATTAAAATAGACAAGATCTATTGCCACACAACTGTGTTCGGGTTGCCAAGTAAATACACATTTCTTTCTGGTTAAGAATTTGGGGATTTCATCGCTGCAGTATTCTTCAGACCAGAGTATAACTCCGCAGGTGTTAAAAAAAAAGTCTGGAAATTTTTTCACCATTATTTGAGACCTATTCCATTGGATTCATCTCTTCGCCCTTATCACATTCATCCATATCATTTTTCGGCAAAATTTTGACCCCGCCCGCCCCTTTTCAATTCACCGATCCTCATGGCCCATACCCGTAGCCAAGACCTGAAAGCTCACTTCAACACCTTGCAATCTGGTTTCCTCGAGACCCAAAAAGAAGTGAAACAACTCAGTGCTATTGTTTACTCCATCGATACATCCATCCATACAACCATAAATAAAACCATGCAGTTCTCAATGGAGGAAGTCAAAAAAGAACTAACCACCCAGCTTGAATCTGTCTTTGCATCACTCTGCACCAAACTGAAGATCCCTACAGATGACCCTTTCTCTGATGCACCTCCAAATACTGAAGGTAAAAATTCCTCCCATTCCCATACCTTTCAGCCCCATCACTTTCAACGTGACCTACACCTTACACAGGTGGATGGGACCAAATTTGATGGCTCGGACCCCACTGGTTGGGTAACCCAAATGGAACATTATTTCTCTTTATATGACATTAAATATGACTTGGCCAAACTTTGGTATGGTGTTCTCCATCTAGATCAAGAACGTTAGCAATGGTGGCAATGGAGAATTATTTTTCGTCAAGAGTATATTGCTTGGACCCAATTTGTGACTGAGCTTTATGAACGCTTTGACACAGACACCAACCATTTGGGTCGTTTGACAAAGTTGAAACAATCAGGAATAGTAGAAGACTTCATAGTTGCCTTTGAGCGCATGGATTTTCGAACAGAGGGCATGACTGATGCTTTCTTTCGATAGTGTTTTATTAGTGGCCTCAAGGATGAGATTCGGGCCCATGTCCTCATGGCTTGACCCTCAAGTTGGGTGGAGACTACTAAAAGAGATAAAGAAGCACAACAGGTTGTATCCTCTCAAAACCAAAAACCCTCATTTATCCCTCGCCCTAAACCCGTAAATCTCACTACTCCCTCCGCCCCATTAAAGATCCAAAAATTGACCAGGGCTGAAATTGTTGAACGCCAACTCAAAGGCCTTTATTATAATTGTGATGACAAATATTTCCTGTGCCACAAGTGTAAGGAACAAAATATTTTTATGGCCATCTATGAGGATATTTCGGAAGAGGATGTTGAAACTTCCCTTGTGTCTAAGTCACCTGAAATCACTGACATAACCCCTCCCTTAGATCGTCCTGAAGTGGAACTAGTCATTTCCCTCAATTCTCTCACTGGATTCTACACTCCCCAAACCCTCAAGTTAATCAGTTACATCAAGCATTAGAAGGTCATCATTCTGGTTGATAGTGGAAGAGCCCATAATTTTATTCATCACCGCATTGCCCAAGAAACTCATTGCTACATCCATGTCATCAACAATTTCCAAATCATGATTGCCAATGGTGGTTCCATGAAATGCGGAGGGTGCTGTGAAAATGTGTGTCTCCAAATCAGTGACTACCACCTGAAATCCCATATGCTTGCTATCGACATGGGTGGTTGTGACATTGTGTTGGGTGCATACTAGCTAAGAACTTTGGGTCCAATTCTCATGGATTTTAAGGCATTAACCATGCAATTCGACCAGGAAGGCCACCAATATAAATTCCAAGGCATCACTGCTTATTCACCTGAGGTCATTAGTTCCCATCGCATGGAAAAGCTGCTCAAAAAAGGTCTTTCTAGTGTCATTGCCCAACTCCATGCCATACAAGCAACAGAGACACCCCCGGTGCCGCAAGATCTCCAAGCCCTCCTTTCTAAACATCAAATGGTATTTTCCACTCCCCAAGGACTCCCTCCTTATCGTGGTGTTCATGATCATTCCATTCCCCTTGTACCTGGAAGCCTTCCTCCCAATATCCGTTCGTAACACCACCCCTTTTCACAAAAAAATGAAATTGAGAAAATGGTCCAGGAACTCCTTAATGCAGGCGTTATTTGCCCTAGTACGAGCCCTTACTCTTCTCCTATAGTCATGGTCTTGAAGAAAGAAGGTTCTTGGAGAATGTGTCCTGACTTCCGTGCCCTCAACAATATGACCATTAAAGACAAATTTCCCATTCCTGTCATTGATGACCTCCTGGATGGATTGAGTGGCACCCAATTCTTTACTAAACTTGATCTTCGCTCGGGCTATCACCAGATACGTATGAAAGAGGCAGACATTCCCAAGACGAGCTTTCAAAATCATGAGGGCCACTATGAGTTTTTGGTCATGCCCTTTGGCTTGTGTAATGCTCCCTCCACCTTCCAAAGCCTCATGAATCATGTCTTTCATCCCTTTCTCCATCATTTTGTCTTAGTTTTCTTTGATGATATCCTCATCTACAACAAAACCTGGACAGACCATCTTACTCATGTGGATTGAGTTCTCCATCTACTCTCTCAACACCAACTTTTCCTGAAACAGTCTAAATGTGCTTTTGGTGCCTCAGAAGTAGAATACTTGGGTCATATGGTTGGTAAGGATGGCATCAGGGTGGATCCGAAAAAGATTGAAGCTATGCAAGACTGGCCGCACCCAAAGACTCTCAAAAGCTTGCGTGGATTTCTTGGCTTAATAGGGTATTATCGCAAGTTTGTTAAGAATTATGGAAACATTGCAGCACCTGTCACTGCTCTCCTAAAAAAGAACTCTTTCACTTAGACTCCAGCCACTGCTCAAGCTTTTCAAACCTTGAAGACGTCCATGTGCACCACTCTGGTTCTATCCCTTCCTGATTTAACAAAGACCTTTATGTTGGAATGTGATGCCTCAGGGAAATGAATCAGTGTTGTCCTTATGCAAGAGGGTCGACCTTTGGCCTTCACCAGCAAGCAACTATCTGAAAGGAATTTGGCCAAACCCATTTATGAAAAGGAAATGTTGTCTTTTCTACATGTCATTGATCTGTGGCACCCTTATCTCTCGGGGAAACGTTTCCAAATTAAGACATCCCATCAAAGCCTCAAGTACTTTCTGGAACAATGCATTTCCTCCCCGGAGCAACAAAAATGGGTGACTAATCTCTTTGGATATGATTATGAGATCATTTACAAGAAGGGAAAAGACAATGTGGTGGCAGATGCACTGTCCCAAAAATATGAAGAAGAGGGATCCCTTTTTCCTCTTTCCTTCATTGTACTAGATTGGCTCCAAGTTGTGCGCCAGGAATGGCTACAAGATCCCAAAAGTTTGCATCTAATCCAGCAATTGCATACCAATGCTCTAGCTCCCCCAGGGTACTCTTGGATCCAGGATGAGATTCGATACAAAGGTTGTTTTCATTTAAGAAAACAATCAAAGATTAAATCCATGGTACTTTCTGAGCTTCATGCTACACCCATAGCAGGGCATTCTGGGTTCACCAAAACCTATGACAGGGTCAAACATTCTTTTTTCTGGGATGGTATGAAACAGGACATCCATAATTTTGTCGTTGAATGTGAGGTGTGTCAATGCAACAAGGGAGAAACAGTCAAATCTACGGGCACACTACAACCGCTTCTGATTCCACCTTCTATTTGGAAGGATATCTCTATGGACTTTATTACTGGCTTACCCAAATCAGGAAATAAATCAGTCATAATGGTGGTTGTGGATTGCCTTTCCAAGTATGCTCATTTCTGTTCTCTTCAACACCCATTTACTACATCCACAATGGCTCAATTTTTCATGGAGCAGGTCTTCAAGCTTCATGCAGGCATGCCACACTCTATTGTTTCTGATCATGACCCAACTTTCACAAGAAATTTTTGGAAATAACTGTTTAAGCTATAGGGCACCCAATTGCATCTCAGCATAGCTTATCATCCCTAGACTGATGGTCAAACGGATGTTGTCAACAAGTGTTTGGAAACATATCTGATATGTTTTGCCTTTGAAAATAAAAATCAGTGGGCTCAATGGTTACCCCTAGCTGAAAGATGGTACAACACTTCCTACCATACAACTACATGCATGACTCCTTTTGAAGTGGTATATGAATAGAAGCCACCTTTAGTTCTCTCATACTTACCAAGTACCTCGAAGGTCCAGGCAGTTGACCAAACACTTACAGTTTGAGAGGATATTCTTCGTACCCTTAAAGAGAACTTGGTCATGGCACAAAATCGCATGAAGCAACAAGAAGATCAAGGTCGCTCTGAACGTCAATTTGTAGAAGGGGATCAGGTGTTTCTGCGACTGCAACCATACAAGCAAACTTCCCTTAAGGCCGAGCATTGTCAGAAGCTAGTGCCCAAATTTTATGGTCCTTATACAATTCTCAAGCATGTGGGACAAGTCACCTATTAGTTAGATCTGCCCAGTCAGTCGAAGCTACATCCTGTTTTTCATGTTTCATGCTTAAAGAAGGTGATTGGAACTAGGTGCCAAATTCAAACCAACCTTCCCAAGTTAGCTGAAGAATGACCCATTTGGCTATAGCCAGAAGCAGTTTTGGACCAGCATGAGCGTCGTCTGCATCAAAGAAACATCAAGGAAGTGCTAGTCCAGTGGAAAGATACACCTCCACTAGATGCCACTTGGGAACCAACTACCATTCTGCAGCAGTTTCCACATCTCAAGCCTTGAGGACAAGGTTTTTTTTAAGGGGGAAAACATGTTAGGTTCCTAACGCACACATAGGTAGATCAATATATTCATATGTAATAAATGTCAATATTAATAAGGCCTTTCAATAAAATAGAATAAGGCGGATGTAAGAAGACCTAATAGAAGCTTTCGCTTCTAGAAGGATCTTCCTCTAGATGCTTCTCTTGATAGACATATTTAGTATAAATAAGGATCGAGGGTATGAAAACCCTAGCTTGGAGATTATTGTAACAGAGCGTTGCTCGACTGGAGGTTTCCCCCTCAAAGAGGTCCGTGAACATTGCTTTCTGAATTAAAGTGTTATTTTTGTTGTTATTCTTATATCATTTTTGTTGTTATCTTATATCATTTCTGTGTTATTGTGGAGATTATGTTGGTTATATTACTGTTATTCTTCCATTTCTAGCATTTTATTTATGTTCTACATACTTTTTATATCTGGTATATCACAATGGCATGGACAATATGGTGTTTTGACCGACTCAAAAGTTATCATTCCAAGATGCACAATGTCCCAAAATTTAATAAACTCATCAATATCAGGATTTTCAAGAAATGAGACAAATAGACTGTACACCAATACATGATTCACGCCCCCCCCGGGCCATGAGGGAGGGGATTTTTAAGAATTTAAGACCAACAATCATGCAATTTCACTACTTCAAATGCAAATATGCCCCCAATCTAATGCAAAGAAAGAAATAATATTTCTGTTTCAAAGATAGCTAAAAGCAATAGCAAATCACTTCAAAACAAAAAAAAGCCCAAACAAAGTTTCTCTTTTACCGCGAGTTATTCAAAAAAAAGAAGTGTTCTTTTCACTAAACAATTCTAAAGAAAAACAAGGCTTTGTAATGGAAAGACACTCAAAGGAAGATATCAAATCTTTCAAAAGAAAACAAAGCAAAGATGGCTAAAAGCAGCTCAAAAACTATCAAGTAGACTATAAACAAATCATAATCAAACCCAAAAATTCACCCCAAAACCAATTCCAAGGTCTGGGTAAGGAAAACCACAAAAATCAAGATTTTCACAATTTTCGCAGGCTGGAAGACTAGCACAGTGCGGAAATCACTGATTTCTGCAGGCCAGATATGGGTAGGGCATGGGGTTTCCACATGGGTAGGGCGCGAAAATCCTAAGTCGCCACACTGTCCCTCAAAGCAAGGTGCGGAAATCAAACAAAAATGGAAAAAATTAAAAATTGAGAAGGTTTTCCAGTGAAGTTTAACAATCAGAGAGTCAAGATGGATCTTCCAGTGACTCGGAAAATAGAAACCAAGAAATCAAAGAAAGAAAAAAAGGAAAACATGTGTTTCCCTAGTGGAGTCGCCAATTTTTTTATCGGGTAAATCGGTGAATGAGGACATAGAATGATCCCCCTAGATCCACCTAGATCTAGAAAAAAACACGACAAGACATGGTGCTTTCCCTAGGCTCTAATCATCAAATTTACTACTAAACAAAAGACGATAGACATTCCTTTAAATGTCACTTCCTTATGTATTTGTTGTTCCCATTTCACTCCGGTGCTCTTGTGATACTCATCCTCCAGTGAGAACAAACCAACCAAAGTGAAAGCAGTAAAATTATATTCAATGACAATCCTATGCATATGATCAAGGAATTATGAAATAAAATAAAGATAATTCTATGGGAATAAGCATGCCACTGTATTATATTAAACAATAGGAAGAGAGATTACAACCGGATGCCTTGATGTCATAAGGTCCCTTCCAACAGTTCCTTGCTTCCCACACACTTCTTGCTCCAAGGATTCTAATACCATGGATCTAATAGCTACTCACAATCTATCTTGACAAAGAAAAATCTCAAAGCCACTCTAACCAAGCTAACAATCTCAAGCCAAATTCAACTAACTTTCTCCATGAGAGCTCCTCTCCTTTTATAAGCTAAAGAGGATAAGGTGAGGAGGTTAGGATGATCCCACTAAATCACGAAAGCGAGTAAGATCCAAACCATTCGGAGGCTGCATCACCATAGAATCTTCTCCTTCTAGAAGCATCGAGAAAATGCTCATTTTTCCCATGTACAAAGGTCACCACAACCTGGCTATAGTGCAGCCTAGGGAAATTCCATGCCCTAGATACAATGCAGCCTATGGAAATCAGGCATTTCTGCACCCCAACTATGGTGCAGCTCCCGAAAATCCTCCAAATTAGGGTTTTTACAGAGGAAAAAACAACTTCTTATTTCAAGGAAAGTTCTTCTCCCTTCTTTCTTTAGGAATTCAGGCCACTGACCCTTCTGAAGGTAACAGATAGGTTTACATCATTAACGATCATGAAGGTGACGAAAATAATGTGTACCAATGCTAGTCAACATACCCAGAACAACTCTTATGCAGCTTGGTTCATCTACCACTCTGGCGAGTTAGTGAGTTCAGGAGGGATTTGCCTCGGATATGGAACCAATAATGTTGCAGAGTATCATGTCATCATCATACTCTTAACCAAAGCCTCCTCTCTAGGTATATCTCAATTGATTATCAATCTCGACTCTCGACTCATGGTCCGTCAACTAAATCGTGAGTACGTCGTTCACAATTCAACTTTACTACGTCTCCATCTGAGGGTTCACCGTCTCGAAAGAGATTTTGAATTTCTTGAATACAGACACATATTGAGAGAGTTAAACACAATCACGGATTCGTTAGCAAATTACATGTTGGATTGGTATATTGCACATAGATAAACATTTGAAACATAAATCATATGTATAAACACATCACATAAAACACAAAATATAACATAGGTAGCCGCAAAACTCATTTATATATATAAGCGTGATAGAAAAATGTTTTGTCAAATACATCATACAAAACTACATAATGAGGAAAAACATGGGCCTTCATGCCCATAGTATCATCATAAAGACTACAAAATGACTAGGGACTCTACTCATCCTCCTATATCACATTGTGCTCTGCATAACACACTATCGCTTATGCCACCCATCGTAGAAAATGATTGAGGCTTTCAGAAACCCCAACTGTATGTCATTGAAAGTGAAGTGGCACATATCGCCTCCTCAAGGGAGGTGTTGTAACCTAGGTCTGCACCCCTTCCCTTTTCCCTCCTTTACTCTATACATCCATAAATTCTATGTTTTGTGGTGGCTTTCTTAGCTTATTCTCCATTATGTTTGCAAGAGACATCAAGGTCCAACAACTCCTTTGTAATCTTAGTAAGCTTCCGCGGAAAAAGGCATCAAATCAAAGTAGTGCATTTCGGGCTTAGAATTTAAGCCAAATGGACAGGTGAAATATTCAATGGTGGAGATCCAACAATCAATATAGATCAACAGTTCTCGCGCATTTAGAGCCTCAAACTCATGCGGAGTTTGACATGATTGACTTCACGACTTCGATGTTCGGGTGTCTGAACTTTCCATTGGTTCAAATCTTCTGAAGTGTCGAGACGTCGAAGTGTCAAATATTTCAAAGCTTTGAAGTACCAGAGCCTCGAAGTGTTGGAGTGGGCCCTCACTGCCACATCACCTCGTGAGTTAGTTCCTCCAGGAGGTTTTACTTCAAGACAAGCACGGAGCCCCGAAATGTTGAAGTGTCGGAGACACGTGGTGTCTATCAGTTTCAGATGCATGGAACTCTCATATCATGACACATGGCACCCATTTTGGCACATTTGGGGTCGACATATGCATTATTTCAAGTGACACATGTCACCCTCCTTTCTGTGACACATCAACAATTGAT
This sequence comes from Picea engelmannii, assembly GCA_009831015.1. Taxonomy (NCBI): domain Eukaryota; kingdom Viridiplantae; phylum Streptophyta; class Pinopsida; order Pinales; family Pinaceae; genus Picea; species Picea engelmannii. The sequence continues at coordinate 418,138 of ML791547.1, forward strand.
GTCAGTCCACCACCTCAGATTCAGGAGGTCTTCCTCCAAGAGATTTTCAAACGCAACACTACAGGTCTCCCGAAGTTCTGAACTCCTGAAATCTTTTAATGATTAAAGTATTAATCTTTTGTTAATTAGCCTAATATAAGAACAGATTGGTGACTTTGCGAGATTAGAACTTTGGGAGATTTAGATGCAGCGCAAATCGCAAACCTATGAACACCGAAATTCTGAAGTGGATCATCCACATTTATTTCCTATTTGAAAGGTTTAAAAAGGGGCACCAAACTAGGAATGGGGAAACTACACGTCCAAACTCCATAAAAGCGCAACATAACTTGATTTTGTTCTCCAAGAGATAAGTGGGGAAAGACACGACCAGACTTCCAGTTGTCTCCAGTGGCCTCCAACAATGCGTGGGTGTGCCATGATCGATACAGAACTCAGTTATGCCACTCTTGGTCATTTCTTTAAAATATTTGTTTGCTCCAACGCATGCATCAATCCAGTTTCATTGTCAGTAGTAGTTTTCAGTTATTTAATTGCAGGATTCTTTTAGATTAAGGCATAATCAATAGTCTTTTTTGTGTGATAAGAACCACTCCTTTTTATTTAATTCAGGCTCAAAGTGTACATTAAGTGACTAAATCCAGTGCTTAGTGAAGTTAATAAATTGTTTAACAACAGATGTGGTAGATTTAAGGCTCGGTCCCAGATGGATGAGATCTTTTGCAACTTTGATAAATAGGAAGTTTTTGTATGTTTTAGGGGTTTAGTTTTTGGGAGAAGAATAGAAGCATCAGAAGGGTTGGAAATGCTCAGATAACTGTAAATTTATCTACCTAGTGAATATATGTTGATGACAATTGTGTTCTCTTACTCAAATATTTATGTGTTTAATCTTGTCTTGAATGCAAATTTTGTGATGTGTCCAATGTACATTTCCTTATTCTTTCAATCATTGTTTTAATTAATCTTTTTGTTGATTCTGCAACCTATTATACAACTATTTTTTAGTGAAAGATCTACTATTTGGAAACTTGTTGAATGATTTTCATCTAGATACTTGTATAAGTCTTAAGATATTATTTTAAGTCTTTATTCTCACATAGAAATTGATTCATTGCATTGCTTGTCATTTTTTCATGTGTTTGTCTTTTCATATTCCCAACTGTCTATTAATACCCATGCCATTAGAAAAGGATAACCTACTTTTATATTGTGTGGCATGTCCTACCAGATTACCATCTTTGAAAACCTATCCTTAAGCTGACCAACAAACCTATAAGAAATCCAATCATTATAAACTTGAGGTGGCCTAGCTCTACCCTTTAGCAGTCAGGTGCAGAGTTTAGGACCAACATCTCCTGGCGTTGTTGTCAAGGAATGTAGTAACGAAATATCTTTCCCTGGGAGAACGATATTGAGTAGCTTTGACCTTTGATGGTGAACAAATATCAAACACAGAAAAAATTTCATCTTTCACCTGGCGACTCCACTGAGTATAATTTACGAAAGAAATAATGGTGCTCAGAAAAGGACTCAGCAGATCCAAATCGAAACACATCAAAGCCACCAAGGCTCATCCTAACCTTGAAAAGGACACAATAGTCTCTGAGCCATAAAGTAAACTAAGAAAATACATCGTAGCTCAGAGATATACCTCCCCCCTCAAGGGTAAAGTTGTGCCCAAAGAGTCTACTTCTCTTCATAATCGCAAGTAGTTATAATTTACTAGCCCTGAGAATCACAATTCCAAGGAACCTCAGACATATTCAACTCTTGACTCTACTTCATTGTCCAGTCCATCATCCATCCCTATAGCTCCCATAAATGTTCAGATTCCTATTGCATAAGCAATGGCTGCTAACAGGATGGATGCCTTAATTGATGCCAGATATGCACCTCTAGTTTTGCATGTAGGATTACTTGCACTCCTAGCCACATATTACATAAAATATTTACCAAGATATGATGGGGAAGGTGATATCACAACTAAGGAACATCTGGTATCCTTCTACAGCTTTACAGACAACTTTAACAATGATTATGAAGATGTGTGTATGAGGTTGTTCGTGTAGAGTCTGGATGGGGAAGTAAGGAAATGGTTATGGGGTCTTCCTCCAACCTCCATCGCAGATATTGAGGAGTTAGATGAATCTTTCATAAAAAAATGGGGAGATAGGAGATATTATCTCTACTACATCACTGAGTTTGGTGTTAGAAAAACAGGACCACGGAGCAATAAAATAAAAAAAATGCAGAAACAAAACACATAAGACACACAATACAAGAGAGACACAGATTTACGTGGTTCACCCAGTGTGGGCTACGTCCACCAGAGAAATTATCAGGTCCTTCCTTTATTATTATCCAACAAATGAAGGGATACAACCTACAACAAAACTCGTTGTAACTTCCTCTTCTTTCTCTCACAGTCTCCTCTCTCAGAATAAAATATTCACCATCATCCATAGTCGTAATACATTTCCCTCATAAAAGAGGGTTGCCTTCTAGGGAAAAAAACCCTAATATAATATCTACCGTTAGATCTGCGACCTTATAATGAACGGTCCATATGTACAATGAAATTACAATATACTTTTACAAGGCAATTTTTGCTTCGGGGTCTTTGCCCCTGAACCCCCGCTGGGGGCCCGCTTGCCCCCAGACCCCCCAGCCGGGGGGATAGGCCTCCCGGACACCGCAGAGGGGGTACCCCCCCTCTGCACTCCCCCGCATGGAAGAGTGTACATACTTCTGGGGTGTAAATAGTTCATGGGGTATAAACATGGCTGCAAACAAAGACCTCTGAATCAAGGAGATAATCAGGCTCCACGACCAACAATCTCCCACTTGGAGACTAATATCAACAAATCCACCGCTGTTGTATATGTTGGACACTGAACCTTCTTTGACCTGGCAAATTTCTCATCTTCATCTTCATTCTTGAAGACCAACTGAAACTGAGCAAGAACTCAGTTTCTCCTTGGTTACTCCCTTTGTTAACATGTCTGCAGGATTATGGCTAGTGTGTATCTTTTCCAGCTTCAATTGTCCATCTTCCAAGGTGGATCGTATGAAGTGGTACCTCAACTGTATATGCTTAGTCTTTGAATGGAAGGCTGAGTTCTTTGCAAGTTGAATGGAACTCTGACTGTCACAGTACAACTTGTTGTTCTCCTACTTCTTTCCCAATTCCTCCATAAACCTTTGTAACCAAATCATCTCCTTACTAGCCTCTATAGCAGCAACATACTCTGCCTCTGTTGTTGAAAGTGCAACAACCTTTTGCAGTTTTGAAATCCAACTTTCTGTTGTTCCACCTATAGTAAAAACATACCC
>ML791547.1:424549-444818 GCA_009831015.1 Picea engelmannii
TTGGCCGTTAAATTTCTCGACCCTAAACTTTCCATCTTCCAACATTGCTCCCACTCGAACCAGGAACCCTCTTTTCCTGCGAGTTACCTTACGCTCTGATACCAATTGTTAGAAAAACAGGACCGCGGAGCAATAAAATAAAACAAATGTAGAAACAAAACATAGAAGACACACAATACAAGAGAGACACAAATTTACGTGGTTCACCTAGTGTGGGCTACGTCCACCAGAGAAATTTCCAGGTCCTTCCTTTATTATTATCCAGCAAATGAAGAGATACAACCTACAGCAAAACCCGCTGTAACTTCCTCTTCTTTCTCTCACAGTATCCTCTCTCAGAATACAATATTCACCATCATCCATAGCCGTAATACATTTCCCTCATAAAAGAGGGTTGCCTTCTAGGGAAAAAAACCCTAACATAATCTCTACCATTAGATCTGCGACCTTATAGTGAACGGTCCAGATTTACAATGAAATTACAATATACTTTTACAAGGCAATTTTTTCTTCGGGGGCTTTGCCCCTGAACCCTCGCTGGGGCCCCGCTTGCCCCCAGACCCCCCAGCCGGGGGGATAGGCCCCCCAGACCCCGCAGACGGGGTACCCCCCCTCTTCACTCCCCTGCATGGAAGATTGTACATACTTCTGGGGTGTAAATACTTCATGGGGTATAAACATGGCTGAAAACAAGGACCTCTGAATCAGGAAGATAATCAGGCTCCACAACCAACATTTGGGGCTCTAAAGAGAAAGAATGGTGAATCTATTTTCGACTTCACCAAGAGATTCAATAAGATGCATGGTAGAATCCCAAATGAGATCAAACCAACTGAAGCCTCTACCATGATTACTTATGCCAATGAATTTGAGGTAGAGTTCTCCCTTCTATTGAGGGAGAGAAGATCCACCACCTTGTTTTCCATGCAGGAAGCAACCATTGAGGTTGAATCCAATATCTTGGCATCAAACATGTTAAATACTAGATATGATAAAGACAAGAATAAATAGAGAGAATATTCCCCTTCCTCCTCTAACCCAGCCACATACGATCCCAAACTTGATGAAATGACAAAAAATTTGAAGGATCTGACATCTCAAACAACTAAGATGAAATGGGAGTCTAAACAACCAAATAGAGCTTTTCAAGGGGCTCGAAATAGAAATCCAAATCAGTTTAGAAGGCCTAATGATGCACCTCAGATAATGCAGAGAGAAAGGAGGAATGTTGATGATCAAAGGGTAGCAAAACCTTTCCAAAACAATCATAGTGAGGAGATAGACGTAGACAGTGATGTTGTGGATGATATTATTGTTGTACTTTTCAATGAAACAAATTTTTATACTAGTCACTTAACGCAACAAGAATATGAGGTAGCACAACTGTCAAATCAGTTTGATAATTAGATAGGGGAAGAGGGAGTTATTCAAGACCAACCCCAAAAGAAGTATGATTTTAGGTCTAGAGAGAGAGAGCTCCCAAAGCCACTACCTCTAGTCAAAACAAATAGGCTAAAGTTCCTCCCAAGACAAATCCAAGTAAAGGTGTGTCATCTAAATCTCAGGAACTTCCCCCATCTAAACCTACATTCCCTAAAATAAAAGAAGTTGATAGACCACCAGCCTCTTTCAGCCTAGAGAATGAGTTGAGAAAGATCAAGATCCCTATGTCGTTGACCGAATTGATGAAGAATGAACCTTTCAAAAAATCCATCATGAAAGTTCTACAACCAACTACTTCTATTGTATCTTACGACGTAATTAGTCTGTAGGATGAGAACCCATCCATTACTATGGGTCCACGCATTGAGGATGGATTTGATGCTTGTCCACCATTCTATATATCTTTAAATGTCCATGATAAGATCCTGCATAACTGTCTCATGGACTCAGGATCCTCGCACAACGTTATTCCCAAATTTGTTATGGAAGAACTAGGTCTGGAGATCACCAAACCCTACCAATACTTCTACTCCTTTGATTATAAGAAAGTAAAATTCCTAGGACTAATAAAATATATGGCGGTTTCTATGGCACAATTACCAATGATAATGGACATTGTTGTGACTGACATTCCCCCGAAGTTTGGTATGCTCTTATCCATAACTTGGGCTAAGAAGGTTGGAGGATCATTACAAATGGACCTCACTTATGCCACCATCCTTGTGTTCGGAGAGGAACATAGGAGGCTATACAGAGAGGTAATATTATCCTATATCATCAGTGACCATCAAAACCCTAGAAATCACCCAATTTATGTTGTTGAGGGTGAGATTGGCTCATCTGTTTTTCATTTAAGCAATGATGAACCCAAAATATTAGTCATCTAGCACAAAGATCATCCACTAACAGATCAACAAAACAAAGTATGGAAGATGTATTTTGATGGCTCTTCATCAAAGGAATGATATGGGGTAGGTATACTCCTCATTTCCCCTTCACAAGAGGTAATAACACTCTCTTATAAGATGGAGTTTGAAACTACTAATAATATAGTTGAATATGAAGCTCTCATGTTGGGATTGAGGGCTGCCAAAGACATGCCCATTGATTGTTTAGCAATTTTTGGTGATTCTGAGTTAATCATCAATCAAGTCAAGAACATCTATCGAGATAAACAACATAGGCTCAAGCAATACAAAAACAAGTATGGGATGTAATCGACCTTTTCTTTCTAGAATTTAACATATCCTTCATTCCAAGAGAGGAGAATCAGAAGGCATATTCTTTGGCCTTAGCTTCGAGCACATTTAGATCTCCCATTGGTCAGAATATTAAATATCAGGTGGAAATCATACATAGAACAACCATACCAGACAACATAAAGCACTGGAAAGTCTTTAGTGATGATATAGAGCTGCAAAGATTTCTACACACCATTGATGAATTCTCCAATATCTCAATCGACCAAGAAATCCAAGAAGGTGAAAATAATGAATTAGAAAATCAGCAAACATCTCATCTGCTAAAGATAGTAGATGGCCATGATATTGTGGAGCTGAAAACCAATCACATTCCAAGAGTACTAGTGCCAATGGAAAGGTTGTTTGACAGTAATGACGTTTCCAGAGAAGCTGCCATGAAGAATCAAGAAGAAGAGATAACATATTTCAATATTGGGACCACTGAGAATCCAAAGATCATCAAGTTGTACAAAGCATTAGTTGCAGAACAAAGGGACAGGTATGTCGGTCTCATAAAAAATTTTGAGGATACTTTTGCATGGTCGTATGAGGATTTAAAGACATTTGACACCGACATCATCCAACACAAGATCCCTCTGAAGGTTGGCTCCAAGCCATTTAGACAGAAGATTCGACAATTTAATCCCATGTTGATGTCCATAATTGAGAAAGAATTGAAATGAATGTTGTATGCAAGAATGATTGTACCATTGAGGTACTCAAAATGGGTGGCTAACTTGGTACCTGTGAGGAAGAAAAATAGGGATATACGCTTGTGCATTGATTTCTGAAATATCAACAAGTGTTCTCTAAAGGAAAATTACCCCCTCCCCAAGATGGATCATATTTTACAAAGGATGGTAGGTGCCCACATAATTTCCTTGTTAGATGGATACTCGGGTTATAACCAGATAGCAGTGTGTGAAAAGGACAAATAAAAAACAACATTCACCACCCCGTGGGGAACATTCATGTACGGCAAGATGCCTTTTGGGCTGATGAACACGGGAGCCACCTTTCATAGGGCCATGGACATAGCTTTCGTGGGGGAAAAAGACAAATTTATGGTTATATATTTGGATGAAATCACCATTTTCTCCAAGTCTAATGATGAACATTTGCAACATTTGGAGCAGGTTTTCCACAAATGCAGGAGATACGGAATATTTTTGAATCCTAGGAATTCCCAATTTTCCATGCCAGAAGGAAATTGCTTGGGCCACATCATATTAGCAGGAGGTATACAAATTTATCCAAACTGATTTTATTCCATTCAATAGATCAAAATCCCCCAAAATAAAAAGGTTATCGAGTCTTTCTTTGGAAAGATAAGCTTCCTAAGGTGCTTTGTGCCAAATTTCGTTGAAATCCTGAAGTCTATCACTAATATGTTGAAGAAAGATGTTGTGATAAAATGGTCACTAAAGGCAAAGTCAACATTCCAAAGGATCAAGCAGGATTTAGTTGAATCCCCTGTATTAGCCAGCCCTGACTATGCCAAAGATTTCTTCATCTTCTATTTCACTTCCGAGGAGACCATTGTTGTTGTCTTACTGCAGAAAAATGGAGAAGGGATGAACATCCCATAACATTTTTTAGAAAATCTCTATGAGATGTTGAGATGAAGTATGATATATTAGAAAAGAAGGCTTATGCACTGGTCAAAGCACTCAAGGTCTTCAGGGTATATATGTTACAGTCTAGCATAATAGCCTCTGTTCCTAGCAGTAATGTCAAAGAGATTTTGGTCCAGCTAGACAGTGAGGGGAAAAGAGGGAAGTGGATTATCAAACTATTGGAGTATGACCTTCACATAAAACCCACGAAGTTGATCAAGGGATAAGGAATTTCCAAGTTGTTATCAGAATCAAACTGTAAGGTGATAGGATTACATCAAATCTTCACCCAATTAGATGCACCCATCATACAGCCTGGACAAGATAGCATGCAAGTATTTGAAAATTTTTCCTCTTCGCCTTGGTATAGAAACATCGTTTATTTTCTGCATCATCTTGAATGTCCACAATATGTGAAGAAGACAAAGGTCAAGTCTCTCAAATTGAAGGCTATGAAATTCTGCATTTCAAACCAAAACTTGTATTGGAGAGATCCCGCGGGCATCCTGTTAAAATGCCTTGATGAAAATGAATCCAAACAACTCACAATAGAAATGCATAGAGGAGTATGTGGAGGAAATCAACATTGGAAGGCCACATTTCTCAATATCCTAAGGGCAGGGTACTACTGGCCCACCCTTTTCTCTGATGTATTTACTATTGTTAGGGCCTGCAATGAATGTCAAAAATTTGCAGAAAAATTGAAGTTACTATCACTACCCCTAAAACATATCACTACCATAGGTCCATTTCAGAAATGGGGGTTATATTTAATAGGTGAAATAAATCCACCCTCCAGTGGGCAACACAAGTGTATTCTCATTGCCACTGACTATTTCACCAAGTGGATCGAGGTTGTGCCCACCAGGAATGCCACTGACAAGGTGATCATGAATTCCCTGGAAACCAATATTTTTTCCAGATTCGGTTGCCCCAGCAAGATTATAACATACAATGCCCAAGCATTCAATTCCAAAACCATGATTGACTTATGTGGCAGTCATAACATTTTCTTGACACATTCCACGCCCTATTACCCTAAGGGGAATAATCTGGCAGAGTCATAAAACAAAACTCTCATCAGGATTATCAAGAAGTTGTTGACCTAAAACAAGAAACAATGGAACTCTAAACTCAAATATTCTTTGTGGGCTGACAGAATCAGCACCAAGAAGTCTTTGGGAACCTCGCCATTTCATCTTGTCTATGGTGTAGACGTTGTCTTTCCCACCCAGCTTGGTATACCAGTCCTAAAATTGTTATAGGAAGAGATTGAGGATCCAAATGACATCAAAAGGAGAATCTTCCATATTATAGTGGTTCAACAATAGAGAGAAGCACTGGATCAGAAGACTGAAGCATACCATAGCAAGATCAAATCAACCTTTGACAAGAAAACCAAGAAAGAGATCTTTCAAGAAGGTGACCTGGTTTTGAGGTGGGATGCCATAAAGGATCAAAAGTCCAAGCGCGGTAAGTTTGATAACCTTTGGTTTGGCCCTTTTAAGGTGGTTGAGGTTTTGGACAATAACACTTTTATCTCTCACAATATATATGATGCAAAGATCTTCTGAGACCCAGTAAATGAGCGCTTCCCAAAACATTATTTTTTTTAAGGATGAGGGAAGGTCCCTCTTGTACCATAGATGCTTTCCTTTTATTTTTTCATTTGATTAGTTAGTTTTGTGTGAATAAAGACTCCATAGCCCAACAAAGGAACTGGGGTGTAGTTGTTGAGTTCAAGATTTTTTGAAAGGGGGGTCGAATGGTTGAGCAAAGCTCCCTATTTTGTAATATTTTGATAACAGAGTTGTTCTCTGGTTTTGTATGAGACTTGAGATTTTCACATTAATAGAAGTTAGTTTCTTTCATCATCTTGTTTAGTCTGTGTTGAAACACTTGTGCATGGAGGATCTAGATGAGGGTTTTAGTTGTATTGTAATGTAGGTTTGATTATAGTACTGTTGTGACCAGTTTTAGTATTTTCTTTGTTACCTTGTCTCTTCTTATGTTGAAATTCTAGTGCATGGAGGATCTAGACGAGTTGTTGTAGTCACGTAGTAATTGAGGTTTGATTACTATGTTGCTGTGATATATTTCAGTGATTGAAACTTAAGTTCAAGAGTGCTCTTGTGCCTGAGTTTTTCTTCACCAAGTTGCTTGAAGGTCAGATGCCCATGGAAAACTTGTCCTCCTTTCTCACTAAGTCTTCCTTCTACTCACCTTTAACCATAAACCAATGACTGAAGTTAATGGGGAACTCATTTCCCTATGCATTTCTTGTCTAATTTTTGTGTTAAAACATTCTTGTACTGAGCTTTGTCCATTTGACCTCCATTCATAAACTTCCCTCCATAAACATTTTGATGGGTACTGGGCTTATCCTCTTGCAATCTGAGGGTGACTCCCAGTGCTAACACCTTGCTTATTTTCAACTGGAACAGGGTTTGAAACCCATTCTGTAAGAAGAACCATATAGATGAAACCCTCTTTAAGGAGCTTCTCTACCTTGAACTTTACGATAGCTACCTTCCTAGGGTTAATTGACCTCAACTTTTGTCAAACTAGATTATCATTAGGATAAGTCTTTATTTCATATTTGATAATTTGAGGATCTACTCGTGGCATATCCTCATACGACCAAGTGAATACAACGTGAAAATCCTTAAACAAGGTGGTATAATGATGGATCTCTTCAGGCGAACAATCCACACCAATGAGCACATTTTCCACAACATTGGGATCATTTGATATGTTGATAGGTGTTGTTTCTTAAATATTGTCCATGTTCCCTTCAGTGTAAATACCATGATTTAATAAAGCATTCATGGTTCTATAAACATTGTCATTCATGTGGACATGGAACTCTTCTCTTTCAATGCAATCTGTTAGGGTCCTAACCCGCACATAGGTAGATCAATATATTTGGATGTAATAAAGGTCAATATTAATAAGGCCTTTCAATAAAATAGAATAAGGAAGATGTAAGAAGACCTAATAGAATCTTCCACTTCTAGAAGGATCTTCCTCTAGATGCTTCTCTTGATAGACATATTTAGTATAAATAAGGGTCAAGGGTATGAAAACCCTAGCTTGGAGATTATTGTAACAGAGCGCTGCTCAATTGGAGGTTGCCCCCTCGAAGAGGCTTGTGAACATTTCTTTTTGAATCAAAGTGTTATTTTTGTTGTTGTTCTTATATCATTTCTGTGTTATTGTGGAGATTATGATGGATATTTTACTATTATTCTGTCATTTCTAGCATTTTATTTCTATTCTGCATATTTATTATATCTGGTATCTTGCAAGTGGTATCAGAGCACTTTCCTTGGCAGAAATTGTGGGAATTTTTTTCCAGGGTAGAGACATATTCCGACGTCTTTAAGCCACATAGATCTGTCATTACGCACATAAACCCACGATTGAGGGATTCATACACGCAGGAAATACAAGTGGTTCTTAAGCGCACATCTGTTGGCCACCCTTGTAACCCCTATTGGTACCCCTTCGAGTGGTAGCATAGCAGACCACACCTGTGTATGGATCATCCTAGATTTCCTAAATCCCTCTTTAGATAAACCTATCCACCGCCGGATTGCTATAGTGTCACCGAGAACAACACTCGGGAAGATACTCTCTAGTACCTGGGTAGTCGGGTAGTATAGCTAAGGGTATGGTCTATCCTCCTTAGTTAGTGCCCTAAGATATTGGGCCGAGTACTACTATTGGACCCCACACGTATATCAGAGAGCTATAGCACAGGGAAAACCCTTGTTTGTAGAACCCTAGAATACCTAACCCTTGGGGGACAAAAACATAAACAAATTAAAACAGACCAGATCTATTGTCGTGCAATTGCGTTCGGGTTGCCAAGTAAATACACATTTCTTTATGGTTAAGCATTTGCATATTTCATCACTGCAGTATTCTTCAAACCAGAGTATAACTCCGCAAGTGTTAAAAAACAAAAAACAAAAAGTCTGGATGTGACATACGCCTTCAGCACCAACACTTTCAACGTGACATATGCCTTCCGCGGGTGGATGTGACCAAATTTGATGGCTCAGACCCCATTGGTTGGGTAACCCAAATGGAACATTATTTCTCTTTATACGGCATCACAAATGACTTGGCCAAACTCTAGTATGGTGTTCTCCATCTAGATCAAGAACATTGGCAATGGTGGCAATGGAGAAAAACTTCTTTTCAAGGGTATATTGCTTGGACCCAATTTGTCACTGAGCTTTATGAATTCTTTGACATGGATACCAACCATTTGGCCCATTTGACAAAGTTGAAACAATCTGGAACAGTAGAAGACTTCATAGCTGTCTTTGAACACCTGGATTTTCAAACAGAGAGCATGACTGATGCTTTCTTTCGAGAGTGTTTTATCAGTGGCCTCAAGGAGGAGATTCAGGCCCATGTCCTCATGGATCGACCCTTGACTTGGGTGGAGGATACTAAAAGAGATAAAGAAGCACAATAGGTTGTATTATCTCAAAACCGAAAACCCTCCTTTATCCCTCACCCTAAACCCGTCACTCCCACTACTCCCTCTGCCCCATTAAAGATCCAAAAATTGACCACGGCTGAAATGGATGAACGCCAACTCAAAGGCCTTTGTTATAATTGTGATGAAAAATATTTCCCAGGCCACAAGTGTAAGGAACAAAATCTTTTTATGGTCATCTCTGAGGATATTTCAGAAGAGGATGTTGAAACTCCCCTTGTGTCTGAGTCACCTGAAATAACTAACATAACCCCTCCCGAAGTAGAACCCATCATTTCCCTCAATGCTCTCACTAGCTTTTCCGCTCCCCAAACCCTCAAGTTAATCGGTTACATCAAGCATCAGAAGGTCATCATTCCGGTTGATAGTGGAAGCACCCATAATTTTATTCATTTCCACATTGCCCAAGAAACTCATTGCAACATCCATGTTGTCAACAGTTTCCAAATCATGATTACCAATGGTGGTTCCATGAAATGTGGAGGGCACTGTGAAAATGTGCATCTCCAAATCGGTGACTACCACCTAAAATCCCATATGTTTTCTATCGACATGGGTGGTTGTGACATTGTGTTGGGTGTCGACTGGCTAAGAACTTTGGGTCCCGTTCTCATGGATTTTAAGGCATTAACCATGCAATTCGACCAGGAAGGCCACCAATATAAATTCCAAGGCATCACTACTGGTTCACTTGAGGTCATTAGTTCCCATCGCATGGAAACATTGCTCAAAAAAGGTCATTCTAGTGTCATTGCCAAACTCCATGCCATCCAAGCAACAAAGACACCCCCAGTGCCACATGACCTCCAAGCTCTCCTTTATAAACATCAAATGGTATTTTCCACTCCCCAAGGACTCCCTCCTTGCGGTGTTCATGATCATTCCATTCCCCTTGTACTTGGAAGCCTTCCTCCCAATATCCGTCCATATCGCCACCCCTTTTCACAAAAAAATGAAATTGAGAAAATGGTCCAAGAACTCCTTAATGCATGCATTATACGCCCTAGTACGAGCCCTTACTCTTCTCCTGTAGTCATGGTCCTGAAGAAATAAGGTCCTTGGAGAATCTGTCCTGACTTCCGTGCCCTCAACAAACTGACCATTAAAGATAGATTTCTCATTCTTGTCATTGATGACCTCCTAGATGAATTGAGTGGCACCCAATTCTTTACTAAACTTGATCTTCGCTCGGGCTATCACCAGATATGTATGAAAGAGGCAGACATTCCCAAGATGACCTTTCACACTCATGAGGGCCACTATGAGTTTTTGGTCATGCCCTTTGGCTTGTGTAATGCCCCCTCCACCTTCCATAGCCTCATGAATCATGTCTTTCGTCCCTTTCTCCGTCAATTTGTCTTAGTTTTCTTTGATGATATCCTCATCTATAGAAAAACCTGGACAGACCATCTCACTCATATGGATCAAGTTCTCCATCTCCTCTCCCAGCACCAACTTTTCCTGAAACATTCTAAATGTGCTTTTGGTGCCTCAGAAGTAGAATACTTGGGTCATCTAGTTGGCAAGGATGGTGTCAGGGTGGATCTGAAAGAGATTGAAGCTATGCAAGACTGGTCGCACCCAAAGACTCTCGAAAGCTTGCGTGGATTTCTGGGCTTAATAGGGTATTATCGCAAGTTTGTTAAGAACTACGGAAAGATTGCAACACCTCTCACTGCTCTCCTAAAAAAGAACTCTTTCACTTGGACTCCAGCCGCTGCTCACAATTTTCAAACCTTGAAGACAACCATGTGCACCACTCCGGTTTTGGCCCTTCCTGATTTCACAAAGACCTTTGTGTTGGAATGTGATTCCTTAAGGAAAGGAATCGGTGTTGTCCTTATGTAAGAGGGTTGACCTTTGGCCTTCACCAGAAAGCAACTGTATAAGGAATCTGGGCAAACCCATTTATGAAAATGAAATGTTGGTTATTCTGCATGTCGTTGATCTATGGTGCCCTTATCTCTTGGGGAAACGCTTCCAAATTAAGACCGACCATCAAGGCCTCAAGTACTTTCTGGAACAATGCATTTCCTTCCAGGAGGAACAAAAATGGGTGACTAATCTCTTTGGTTATGATTATGAGATCACTTAAAAGAAGGGAAAAGACAATGTAGTGGCAGATGCACTGTCCCAAAAATATGAAGAAGAAGGATCCTTTTTTTCCCTTTCCTTCATTGTACCCGATTGGCTCCAAGCTGTGCGCCAGGAATGGATACAAGATCCCAAATGTTTTCATCTGATCCAGCAATTGCAGACCAAGGATTCATCTCCCCCAGGGTACTCTTTACTCCAGGATGAGCTTCGATACAAAGGCCGTTTGTATTTAAGTAAAAAATCAAAGATTAAATCCACGGTACTTTCTGAGCTTCATGCTACACCCACAACGGGGCACTCAGGGTTCACCAAAACATATGACAGGGTCAAACGTTCTTTTTTATGGGATGGTATGAAACAGGACATCCGTTATTTTATCACTGAATGTGAGGTGTGTCAATGCAACAAGGGAGAAACAGTAAAATCTCTGGGCACACTACAACTACTTCTGATTCCACTTGCTATTTGGAAGGATATCTCTATGGACTTTATTACTGGCTTACCCAAATTAGGGAATAAATCAGTCATAATGGTGGTTGTGGATCGCCTTTCCAAGTATTCTCATTTCTGTTCTCTTCAACATCCATTTACTGCATCCACGGTGGCTCAACTTTTCATGGAACAGGTCTTCAAGCTTCATGGCATGCCGCACTCTATTGTTTCTTATCGTGACCCAAATTTCACAAGCAATTTTTGGCAAGAACTATTTAAGCTACAGGGCACCCAATTGCATCTCAGTACAACTTATCATCCCCAGAATGATGGTCAAACGGAAGTTGTCAACAAGTGTTTGGAAACATATCTAAGGTTTTTTTCCTCTGAAAAACAACATCAGTGGGCTCAATGGCTACCCCTAGCCGAATGGTGGTACAACACTTCCTACCATACAAATACTCGGATGACTCCTTTTGAAGCGGTATATGGACAGAAGCCACCTTCAGTTCTCTCATACTTATCGAGTACCTCAAAGGTCCAGGCAGTTGACCAAACACTTACAGTTCGAGAGGATATTCTTTGTACCCTTAAAGAGAACTTGGTAATGGCACAGAATCACATGAAGCAACAAGCAAATCAAGGTCGCTCTGAATGTCAATTTGTAGAAGGGGATCAGGTGTTTCTGCGACTGCAACCATACAAGAAAACTTCCCTCAAGGTCGAGCATTGTCAGAAGCTAGTGCCCAAATTTTATGGTCCTTATACAGTTCTCAAGCATGTGGGACAAGTCACACATCATTTAGCTTTGCCCAGTCAGTCGAAGCTACATCCAGTTTTTCATGTTTCATGCTTAAAGAAGGTGATTGGAACTAGATGCCAAATTCAAACCAACCTTCCCAAGTTAGATGAAGAAGGATCCATTTGGCTACAACCAGAAGCAGTTTTGGACCAGCGTGAGTGTTGCCTACATCAGAGAACCATCAAGGAAGTGCTAGTCCAGTGGAAAGATATGACTCCAGTAGATGCCACTTGGGAACCAACTACCATTCTGCAACAATTTCCACATCTCAAGCCTTGAGGACAAGGTTGTTTTTAAGGGGGCGGACATGTTAGGGTCCTAAACCGCACATAGGTAGATCAATATATTCAAATTTAATAAAGGTCAATATTAATAAGGCCTTTCAATAAAATAGATTAAGGCGGATGTAAGAAGACCTAATAGAAGCTTCCGCTTCTAGAAGGATCTTCCTCTAGATGCTTCTCTTGATAGACATATTTAGTATAAATAAGGGTCGAGGGTATGAAAACCCTAGCTTGGATATTATTGTAATAGAGTGTTGCTCGATTGGAGGTTGCCCCCTCGAAGAGGCCTGTGAACATTACTTTCTGAATCAAAGTGTTATTTCTATTGTTGTTCTTATATCATTTATGTGTTATTCTAGAGATTATGTTGGATATTTTACTGTTATTTTGTCATTTCTAGCATTTTATTTTTGTTCTGCATATTTATTATATCCAGTATCTTGCACAATCCATCTCCGTAAGGAAATAAGATCGACGATGTAAATCATCCCTAGGCCTCTCTAGGACCATCATTTCCTCTAGAATAGACTCATTTGAGGGCAGTACAATCTCAATATAATCTAGAGAATGAGAAGAGTTAACCGCCTAAACAGGAGTCGGAAGATCATCAATCTCCTTCGTCTGAAGAGGAGTTGGATCTGAGTCTACATAAACCCTTTGAATGGATTAATAAATAATCTCGAATGCAGACAAAAGATTTTTCATTCCTGCATGTTTGATCCCTTCTATTGAGTAAGATGGGGATGGTAGAATCCAAGAATTTTAGAAGTGCCTCATTTGAAAATGGTGCACTTGGGATACATGAATTGGTGAAACCAATGATATTGAGATATCCAGAGTGGAGAGAATGTATGATATTGGATCTAGGATATTAAAATTTTCCATCAATGAAGAATACATTCCAATGCCAATACTTTCATTCACCACTTGGGAACCATCTATTAATGGGACATTAGATCCTAGCCATGCAACTAAATCTAAATGACTAAAAGACAATGGGTTGATCATCATGATTTTTCCTTCATGAGGAAAACGAATAACTTGGAATACCGAAGATACGACAACGGTCATAACATAAGCCCAACCACAACCTAGAAAAAGGTTGTAGTCGAGCAGAGCGTCGACTACTTCCACTTCAACATACATGGTTTTTCCTCCCAACTATATGGGGAAGGAGGAAAGTATCCCATGGGGGTAAAAGGAATGACCATCAAATGCGGTCAAAAGAGTAGGGGATAAAGAGAGCTATGGAGATTCAATATATTTTCGACAAGAAAGCAACATCACACACGGCGATGCTCCCTCATCAATCATCGTCCTAAAATGTTCTTTGTGGCATAGAACACTTGAATCTAAAAAGAAACGAGATAAGGGAAGCGATGTTTGACATTAGAAGGGTCAAATGTGATGATCTATGAGATAAAATCATCCATATCCCTGATAGAAAAAAGTAATGCACTCCATTGTACTGAGAAAATTTGGTCACACACGACAATTGGGCCAAATCTTCCACGATCGAATAATTTTGAGTGGCCCTAGCATTTGGATTATGCGACACCCTCTTGTACACACCCTTTGGCATGTGAGGAATAGTGTCACTCATAGAAGTTTCCTTGATATGAAGAGTCCCTTTTTTCTCAGAGGGTTCCTTACTCTTAGACCCAGACTCAAGATTATCATAATTATTTTCTCGAGTCTGCATATAAGCATCCAAACTCATCACATAGACATTCAATAATGTTATGATAGGTGGAGGAGTACCTTGGTTAGCCCCCTACTGAATCCCAACAATAGAACATGAAGCCGTATTTTGTTTGTGTGGGAACAAATTGGTAAAAACGACAAGTTGTTGTTGTGCCAACAATATCTGGGCTTCTTCCATATTCAAGCATTTGTGAGTGAGGTGATTTTCCTTGCAAATCTTACAAGGAAACTTAACTTAAATTTTTTTCTTTCTTGACCACATAAGAACTAGATTTTGGTTTATTGACATTGTTATTATTATTTCCCCCTCCCTTTTCATCCTTACCCTTTCTCTTCCCACCAGGGTGTTGGGTACCTTTTTGATTCGTCGATTACATACTCTGTACATATGACATTTGGGAGGGGGTAGTAGAAGTGGATTCTTCATCAGTTACAAAAGCTTGGATCAAGAGTTATTTCATTTGATTTGAGACCAAGTCTACAGGTGAACTTTGAACACAACCCATAATTCCATCAGCATGAGGTTCAAGATTTGGTTTGGCAGGGTCAATATTTGACTATGGTGCATCCAAGATGATCTCATATAGGATCCTAGACTGAGAGTAAATCAAATATAGTTGTTGGGCCTTGAAGATATATTTTTCCTCTATAGTTACCCCGGAAGTGGAAATGTCCTTAGAGATATAAGGCAACAAGGAATTCAAAAACCACTCCAAGAGGAACTCTGTAGGGATGGTTTCCTTAATCATTCTATTTATTCTACACCACTCCTAAATATGGTCAAATATATGAGTGTCCTTATTCTACCAAAAATTTGACAATAGATCAGTTTCATCATCGCAGTGCACTAGGAGTTGAAAGTGATTAATAAAGACTAATGCCAAGTCATGAAACATGCAATAGGCTTACCTCTTCAATTCAATATACCACTTAGCAGTGACTCTGAAAATATTACCTTGAAAAGGGTGAAAAAAAATAGAACCATCATTCAGTGAGTTGGATGAACACCATATATGGAAAGTCATAATGTGATCACTGCGATATTTACCACATTTTCCTTCGAACTTGAGAATATCTGAAGGAAGTTTGGTTGGGACGGGTGACCAACTAGGATCGTGACACACATGGTCATTCATCAACTTTGAAAGATATCGAAAATTAAGAGTTTATAGGAAGGGGAGACTTGGTTTCTTCATCGTATTCCAAATTCTAGAAGGGGTACCCCCAGGTCGGTTGGAATAAGGAAATGAATAGCTTGGATTGTCACTGACACCAGGTTGCCAAAAATAATTCACCCAAAATCCATGGTTTTGATAAGAAGGTTCAAATCCCTAAGAGGAAGGAGGTAAGCCTCCTCTAAATTGGTTATCGAGTTGAAAATATTGATTTCCAGTATGTTCCCCCTACGTTGGAACATATCCAAACGATGGGTTCCACTATTATTGGAAAGGGTTTCCCCCAAGCACCACCCCCGACGAAGAAAATAGATTTCTCCCAAATCTTCCAAAGAATGTGAGGGGGTTGGAAGTATATGATGTGCCCGCAAATTAAAATACACCACTCAAGGAAGGAACCCATCCCATAGCAGAATTAGGACCTGAGGACAAAAAAAACACACTCCCAAGTGAGGGGTTTAATTGAGAGATATTCCCCGCACCCTATGTAATATCTTGGTAGGGAATCAAAGAACTTCCAAAAACAACGCTAGAAACTTGGGGAGTTGGTTGAGATCCACTAACCATACTTATTTGGTGCAAGTACCCATGCTTCGTGGGGCACCCTCCAGAAGTACTGAAAATCATGATATGAAGTTTGTCTCAAGTACCATGGGAAACCCCCCTCAATCACCTTTATGATGCCTAGGAAACGAAACTAGGGACACCAAATCACAATCAACATTCGGGGGGTACATTTGATGGTCTATATCAAATGTATGGGCAGGGTAGCAAAGCCCGAATCTTCGAAAGAAATGCATCTCACAGAGGTAATGTCACTAGAGAAAATCCCAAATATGATATTTCCACTATCATCAGTTAAGATTTTGAGGGTGTATCTCCTTGGCTCTCCTTCAAGCGACCCCATGTTTGACTCTTGTGATAGAGGATCTTCCCAATGATACTTATGCGAAAAATGGATTTGAATATCCCTACCACAGACTCCTACGTTTGATTTTGGTTGGCACTGGAGAACTTACTCTCCACCCTAATCCAAGGCCCTAGCCTAAGCTATTGGTGAACCCTAGAAAAAGGCTACTAATCGATATCGGTTATTAGAATTCATTTTAATGGTTGTTTCTTAATTCGCAAAGGAATGGATGTGAAAGTAAATGATGTGTATTGACACTTGCAAAAACAAAACAATTACACTTTAAGAATATGTTTTATATGGAAAGAGGCTAAATTATTCAAAAGAAAGAGGTGTAATATCTAGATATGAATGCACTTCTTCTTCAAAGAGACGTTTCCTTTTCAATGCAATGCAAATGAAAATCTTTCACTTTTCATGCAATGCACGATTTTATTGAAATCTTCAACAACTTATGCAATGCACTAAGTCAATGAAAAATGCAATTTTTCCCTTTCAACTTTATATAATAAAGATGCACCCTAGAAACTAACTCTAAATGAAAACTAAAATCTTTGTTTTTTATAAAATACAAGAGCGAATTCAAAAAGAAAACATGCATATAATGATTTTTTATTTTTTTTTAAATGAAGATGCAAAGGGTAAGAAAGAAAGTTCACAAGTACACACTATTACACTTTTGTTTTTATAAGAAAATCAAGAAAACAAGAAGGTAGAAGGAAAGAATATTGCAAATAGATGACCAGACACCCTATAAATAATTTCAAGAACACGATTGTAGTGTCCCCAAGGCCAAGCCCCGTTGCAGATCATGTTATATGCAAAGAATTGTAAATATGTTCTATAGGCTGGTGAGCCAAGTTTTGAATAAGCTGTAGGCTTATGAGTTTTGTTAGGCCAGGGAGCCTAAGTGTTGAAGGCCAGGATCCTGTTGATGTACTTGTATGTATGCAGGTCAATTAATAAAATATAAATACCACCAGTGCAGACCATCCACGATGAAAGAGTGATGGGGGAATGAGCGTCCACAGAGTGGGCAAGGAACTAAGGGATGGAAGGTGGGAAAGGGGCTGAGTAATGATCCTAGGGGATAAGCCTAGGGGGCTTAGGCCTGGAATAATATTTTATTATTATTCCTAAAAATCCAAGTGCACATTATGTTAACCTAAGTCCTTTGGAAGGGCCCGTGATTTCCCAAGTGGTGGGAGAAGGGCGTACGGATGGAACACATGCAGCTCCCAGGGTGACAAGTGTCAACCCTAGTGCATGAAAATATAAGCGCCGAGCTAAACCGTGGGTAGGGAGCTTCCTCCATTCGAACCCGAAACTCTGTGCGTGGAACTGGTACGCCGTCTACCAGAATACCCTGGTTTATCTCTGGAAGTCGTAAAGCCTGTGTTTGGTCCGGAGGAAATCGTGTACACCATGTCCAGAGCTATGGAGTCTGTGTCTGACTCTGAGTAACCCGTGTCTCTGATAAAACCTGTGTGTGCATTAAGCCTATGTTAAACTCGAGTGGAAGAATCCCTGGTTGTTTGGGAAAAGCTGAGCTAGCCTGTGCGTGGAGCCTCTGTTCCGAAAATCATCCCGTGAGATCATCCTGGGACAGCCGAACCTTTTGGGAAGCCTTGTCTGTGTTTTCCCGTGGATTGATGTGATTGCACAGCACTGGACTGCGTGAGGCTGGTTGGCCTGTGAGCGACCCCTCCAGGTGAGGGAGTGCACAGGGGAAGAAGAGGACTCCTGGAAGGAATCCCTGTAGCTGCCTTAGAGCCCAGAGAATTCCGGTCCGGTCTGTTCCTGTAACCCAAGGTAAGGGAGACTGGCAAACGAAGGACTGTCTAGGTGACAGAGAAGGTGCACTCTCCTGGGGTGGAACAGGTATGTGGGGAATGAGGGTCTGTGTGCAGTGAGCGTTGGAGATTCCTGGGAGAGCTTCTTCCTGTTGAATGTGTATGTGTTGTCTTCCCTGTAACCTCAGCCTGAGTCTAGATTCCTTTCCTTGGGGTGGAGCTCGGTCCCATATCGGGGGTGACCTACTGTTGAGCTGATGAACAATGTGGTCTAAGGTTGGGAGGTTCATGGAAGGCTTGCACTGGGTTGGTGATTTCTACAGCAAATAAAAGATAAGTATTCTGAATTAAGTTTTGAACATGTTTTGGCACGACTGTGTTGTATATATTATCATGTTTTCCGCTGTGTAAATGAATTAATGATGAATGCTATGACTGGTTTAATTATAGTAGTAACCATATGTTTTACTCTGAGAATTAAGTGTGTTTAATTCTGGTTAAATGCATGTGCTTATAATTTCTGTACCAATTATGTAAACATTCATGTATAATGGTAGATTGAGGGGGTATGGAAACCTGGGTAGTGAAGGGTATGCTACAAATTGGTATCAGAGCGAAGGTTTCGACACTGAGCCTAGATGGGCCAGTGGAGCGGTCTTTGGACCGAAAATGTGAGGAGAAATTGGGCCTGGAATGGCCAATTTCAGATGTTAGTTGTTCCAGTGCGTCAAGTAGTTGTTTGACCATGTTTGTAAGATCAGGAAGTTTAGCGATGCTGTGAAATTTCAACTGGTATGGTCTACGACCACAGGTAGACAGGTTTCTACACTGATGGTGTGAGAACCGTCGGATCTGTTCGGGAGGGAAGACAAAGCCTTGCAACCGCCAGATCTGGAGAACGTGCATGAGGTTTAAAACCTCTTGATATTGCACAGGAGTTTAAGCTCGGGAGGAGCGTGAGTCGTCAGATCCCTACGGGATTAACCGCCAACCGTCCGAGTTGACGGAAGTCGCGCGGGACTTAAGTCCTCATGGGTAGAGGAGAAGTCTCGAATAGGCGTCGAGATATTTGAACTAAAGAGAATCGAGTACCTGTGATTTCGAAAACCCGAGGAGGGATCATAGCCGTAGAATTCCAAGGAGGACACGTGTCAAAATCCTGGAGAGAGTCGGAACTCGGAGAATCAGAGTTCTCGAGCACGTAGAAATCTTGTCACACGAAATCGCGATCCGCGAATTCGCGACAAGATCTAGACCGTTCATTTAGTGGACATGTGGCAGAGATCTGCACCATCGGGAAAAGTCCCGACAAGGAGTAAATCCACTGGTGATGGAGGATCAGCGGGAAAGTCCCGATAGAAAGGTCATTCATCAGAAATCGGGATTTGAGAATTCGGGAAATCGGGAACCCCAGTGACGAGTGAGTCATATACTTTGAAAACCCCGAACCCCGAAAACCCAAGAAAAGCGTATGACTGTGGTCATATGAACGTAGGTCACATGGACCTGACTTGACCGCGATGTGTTAAAGCGAAAGGCGCATCGGATATCAGGCATCGGGACATCGGAGATCCCGTGAGCGTATGAGCATGACGTTAAAATCGCCGAAATCCCGAGGAGAGGTTTGATTAAGGTCATATAGTGTGGTCGTATGGTGAGGCTGTAGCCCGGAGGGCTAGCACAGACGGAGCCGATCGAAAATCGGGAAATCGGGATTTCCGATGTCAAGCGTTTTGGGCGCATTCATATTTGCGAAACCCCGAACCCCGATAAGGGATAAGGCCTGGGTCACGAGACAACGGTCACATCGGATAGGGCTTATCTTGGAAAGCTAAGACATATCGGAGATCAGAGAATCGGGATTTGTGAGGACATGCGCCTGTTGACAGCGCAAGTGCCGAAACTCCGATAGGGATAGTCACGTGAGGGAAATGACCACGGTCTTGGCGCATGGTCATATGAGTCAAGGGCTAGGCCCAGGAGGGCTAGCACGTAAATAGGACTTATCGGAGATCAGAAATCCGAGAGGATAGTAAACCGCGACGTCAGGAGTTGCAAAACTCTGAAACTGGAAGTTCTGAAATAACTGAATTAAAGTTCGGACACCCGAAAAACAACAGAGCCATACAGAACTCAGAAAACTTGTGAAGCTGAAATAACTTTCATTCTTGTTCGTATTAATTATGAATAGTGTGGGATATTCATGAAGTTTAATGGCCTAACAATTTGAATTGGATTGCACAGTGTGTGTTCCGAATA
>ML791547.1:448807-459427 GCA_009831015.1 Picea engelmannii
TATGTTCTATAGGCTGGTGAGCCAAGTTTTGAATAAGCTGTAGGCTTATGAGTTTTGTTAGGCCAGGGAGCCTAAGTGTTGAAGGCCAGGAGCTTGTTGATGTACTTGTATGTATGCAGGTCAATTAATAAAATATAAATACCTCCAGTGCAGACCGTCCACGATGAAAGAGTGATGGGGGACTGAGCGTCCACAGAGTGGGCAAGGAACTAGGGGCTGGAAGGTGGGAAAGGAGCTGAGTAATGAGCCTAGGGGGCTTAGGCCTGGAATAATATTTTATTATTATTCCTAAAAATCCATGTGCACATTATGTTAACCTTTGGAAGGGCCCGTGATTTCCCAAGTGGTGGGAGAAGGGCGTACAGATGGAACACATGCAGTTCCCAGGGTGACAAGTGTCAACCCTGGTGCATGCAAATATAAGCGCCGAGTTGAACCGTGGGTGGGGAGCTTCCTCCATTCGAACCCGAACCTCTGTGCGTGGAACTAGTATGTCGTCTACCAGAATACCCTGGTTTATCTCTGGAAGCCGTAAAGCCTTTGTTTGGTCCGGGGGAAATCGTGTACACCATGTCCAGAGCTGTGGAGTCTGTGTCTGACTCTGAGTAACCCGTGTCTCTGATAAAACCTGTGTGTGCATTAAGCATGTGTTAAACTCGAGTGGAAGAATCCCTGGTTGTTTGAGAAAAGCTGAGCTAGCCTGTGCGTGGAGCCTCTGTTCCGAAAATCATCCCGTGAGATCATCCTGGGACAGCCGAACCTTTTGGGAAGCCTTGTCTATGTTTTCCCATGGATTGATGTGATTGTGCAGCACTGGACTACGTGAGGCTTGTTGGCCTGTGAGCGACCCCTCCAAGTGAGGGAGTGCGCAGGGGAAGAAGAGGACTCCTGGAAGGAATCCTTGTAGCTGCCTTAGAGCCCAGAGAATTCCGGTCCAGTCTGCTCCTGTAACCCAAGGTAAGGGAGACTGGCAACCGAAGGACTGTCTAGGTGACAGAGAAGGTGCACTCTCCTGGGGTGGAACAGGCATGTGGGGAATGAGGGTCTGTGTGCAGTGAGCGTTGGAGATTCCTGGGAGAGCTTCTTCCTGTTGAATGTGTATGTGTTATCTTCCCTCTAACCTCAGCCTGAGTCTAGATTCCTTGCCTTGGGGTGGAGCTCGGTCCCAGCTCAGGGGTGACCTACTGTTGAGTTGATGAACAGTGTGGTCTAAGGCTGGGAGGTTCGTGGAAGGCCTGCACTGGGTTGGTGATTTCTACAACAAATAAAAGATAAGTATTCTGAATTAAGTTTTGAACATGTTTTGGCACGACTGTGCTGTATATATTATCATGTTTTCCGCTGTGTAAATGAATTAATGATGAATGCTATGACTGGTTTAATTATAGCAGTAACCATATGTTTTACTCTGAGAATTAAGTGTGTTTAATTCTGGTTAAATGCATGTGCTTATAATTTCTGTACCAATTATGTAAACATTCATGTATAATGGTAAATTGAGGGGGTATGGAAACCTGGGTAGTGAAGGGTACGCTACAACGATATAGTGTAGTATACACCTAACAAATCTTTCTCAAGACCTAAAACCATTAAAATCCAAAAACAACCCTGACAAAACAAGAAAGTTGAATAAATATTTTTGGACTTTTCTTATAATAATAAAATGAAAGAAACAAATTATGAAACTAAAAAGAAACTCTAAATACTAACAGGATCCAGGGGACCCTATGGCATCACAACCCCAACTTCGAGTGATTTTAAAAGAGAAAAAAAACTCAAACCCATAACATGCATGCGATTGTCTAATTGACAAGTAGTGTATGTATGTGACTGTATTCAAGGAAAGTCTCATATATATGCGATTGTACTAAAATAAAAGCACGTGCACCTAGTAAAAAACTCTCAAAACTGAGATAACAGGGTCTGGAAGACTCAAGAAGGATTACAAAAATTCATAGAATGTTAAATAAAGGTCTAAGACACAGAAAGAGATTCAAAAGAAGTGAAAACAACAAGTACCCCTAACGACCCACAAAGGGAGTATCCCCAACCAAGTCACTAGTTGTGTTACGAAAAACAAATTCCTATGGCTATGGGTCAAGGACACAATAGAGTGATACCCTACAAGAACATTCTCGGACTCAAATCAAACATTCAATTAAAAGTGACTACTTTACAATAACAAAATTTCAAAGGAAAGAGAAGAGAACAAACTTGGCTTCTAAAGTTTTATGTCAATCCCTCATGAAGGATTTTACTCCAGCACTCTTCCACTGTGATCCTTTGAAATATTCTGCAAACAAAGAGACAAGAAACTAAAAATAGGTATTTATCAGATAAATAACTAAACATGATCGTTTCAATTTGCATAATAGATTCATATCAATATATAGAAAATTTATTAAAAATGTGAATCAACAAATGAAACTAGACAAGAACGAGAGATATTTTATTATGAACAGTATAAAAGTTGGTTACAACCTGTAACCACTATGGCACAGTCCCGAAATGGGGCTCCAAGTTCCTCCACCCAAGGCCAAAGATGATAAACAAGACCTCCAAAACTTTGTGCTCAAACGGTTCCAAGGAAGGAAAAGGCTTTCTTCCTGACAAGATAGGGAAAACACAAATTTTGAAAACAAGGTTTTTGACATGGGAAGGACAATCTCAGATGCAAGGGGAAAAGGGGACTTGCAATACTTGCATGACTATAATATATTTCTTTATTTGGTTTTTCCTCCACCCCAAGGCTCTAATTTATACTCCTTTTCGATAGTTGGAGTAGTTACGGATGGGCTACAGGAGGTCAGGAACCTGAGGAACACATTAACTCTACCCGAAAAAGTTAAGATGCATTTCTCTGTTCTATTTTTCCTCCACCCCAAGGCTCTAACTTATACTCATTTTCGACAGTTGGAGTAGTTATGGACGGGCTACAAGAGGTAGAGAACCTGAGGAAAACGTCAACTTTGCTCGAAAAGTTAGGATTTAGTATTATTTTTAGCCAAATTAACATGTACGCGAGATACTGATTAGAAAGGGGTGTACGCACATGATTTTCTTTAAGGAGAGTTGCATACATCAAGCAAGATAGGGTTTTAAAAGTATTTTTAGGGGGGGAAGGGGGATTTTAGTCATGCAATCCTACAAGCAGGGAAAGGGATGTAACTAAGTCCAATGAGTCATCATAAGAATATATGGTGTAAAATTATGCTATAACACACACTATCCACAATCACCCAACACAATGTTTTTAAAATCGACCCCTAGATTAGAAATTGCATTGTGCCTTACTGAACAAAACCCTAGTTCTGGAGATCCTAAAACAAACCATTTTCCAGGAAATGGAATCACAAGGGAGGGGTGTCCCTAGTTGTAATCTGGTGTCAGGGGTCCAACACAACTAATGGTTCATCCATCTGAGGCCCAAATAGAGTTTTATGGTGAGTTATAACTATCCTCCTCAAGCCATTCAGGGACATATTAACAATTTGGTCTGGGGGCATAAAATATAAACTAAGAAACATAATTGAGTTATGTAATCTCCTGCAAGTGTGTTTGGCCAAGGTCCAAGTGACCATGGCACCCACAATTGCCTGACATAACGCTTTTCAAAATCAACCCCTAGTTTTGAAATTGCATTGTGCCTTACTAAGCAAAACCCTATTTCTAAAGATCCTCAAACAAACCATTTTCTGGGAAATTAAATCACAAGGGAGGGTGCCTCTAGCTGTAATCCAGTGCCAACATTCCAACACAACTAAAGGTTCTTTCATCTAAGGCTCGGTTAGATTTTTATGGTGAGTTGCAACTCGCCTTGTATAGTCATTTAGGGACGTATTGAAAATTTGGTTTGGGGGCATAAACTCCAAACCTTACAACATAATTGAGTTTCGTAAGCTCATGCAATTGTGTTTGGCCACATCCCACATGAACACGCTACCCATAATGACCCGACATGGTGTTTTTCAAAATTGACCTCTAGTTCAGAAATTGCATTGTGCCTTACTAAGCAAAACCCTAGTTCTGAAGATCATCGAAAAAATTATTTTCCAAGAAATGGAAATCATAGGGGATGGCTACCCATAGATGTAATATGGTTTCAATATTCTGAATCAATTGATAGTTCTTCCATCTGACACTCGGTTAGAGTTTTATGGTGAGTTTCAACTCGCCTCTTAAATCCATTCAAGGACATATTGACAATTTGGTCCAGGGGCATAAAATCAAAACAAAGTAAGATAATTGAGTTTCTTAAGCTCTTGTGAGTGTGTTTGTCAAAGGACCACATGACCATGTTACCTGCAATCGCCTGACATAATGTTTTTCCAAATCGACCCCTAGTTTAGAAATTACATTGCATCTTACTAAGAAAAACCCTAGTTCTGGATATCCTTGAACAAACCATTTTATGGGAAAAAAAATCATAGGGGAGGGGTTCCCCCAGTTGCAATTTGGTGTCAAGAATCCAACGCAACTGTCAGTTCATCCATATGAGGCTTAGTTATAGTTTTATGGAAAGTTGTAACTCATCTCCTAAACTCATTCAAGGACATATTGACAATTTGGTTCAGGGGCATAAAATCCAAACAGAGAAACATAATTGAGTTATGTAAGATCCTGCAAGTGTGTTTGGACAAGGCCCACGTGACCACACTACCCACAATATGCTAATGCAATGTTTTGCAAATTCAAACCCTAGTTCAGAAATTGTGTTGTGCCTTATTGAGCAAAACCCTTGTTTTGGATATCCTCGAACAAACCATTTTACAAGAAATGGAATCATAGAGGAGGGGTTCCCATAGATTTAGTATGGTTTTAGGAGTCCAATTAAACTGACAATTCATCCATCTCAGGCTCAGTTAGATTTGTATGGCGATTTGCAACTTGCCTCCTAAAGTCATCCATGGACATATTAACAGTTTGATTCAGGGGCATAAAATCCAAATTGAGAAGCATAATTGAGTTTTGTAAGCTCCTGCAAGTGTTCTTGACCAAGTCCCATGTGACCATGCTACCTACAATCACCTAACATTTTTTTTTTCAAAATCGACCCCTAGTTCAAAAATTACATTCTCCCTTACTGAGAAAAACCATAGTTCTAAAGATCCTCGAAAAAACCATTTTTTGGGCAATGAAATCATAGGAGGGGGGTGCCCCTAGATATAATTCAATGTCCCAAGTCCAATAGAATTGATGGTTCATCCATCCAAGGCCCAGTTAGTGTTTTATGGTGAGTTGCAACTCACCTCCTAAAGCCATTAAGGGACATATTGACAATTTGGTTCGAGGGCATAAAATCCAAACCGAGCAGCATAATTGAGTTTTGTAAGCTCTTGCAAATGTGTTTTTCCAAGGCCCATGTGACCATACCACCCACAATTACCCGACATAAGGTTTTTCAAAAGAAACCCCTAGTTCAAAAATTGCATTGTACCTTACTAAGAAAAACCCTAGTTCTAGAGATCCTCAAACAAACTATTTTCTGGGAAATGGAATCACAGGAAAGGGGTGCCTCTAACTATAATCCAGTGTTAGGAGTCCAACATAACTTATGGTTCATACATCTGAGGACCTATTATACTTTTATGGCAAGTTGCAACTCACTTCCTAAATCCATTCAAGGCCCACGTGACCATGCTACCTACAATCACTCGACACTGTGTTTTTCAGAACCAACCCCTAGTTCATAAATTTCATTGTCCCTTACTGAGAAAAATGGTAGTTCTGAAGATCTTCGAACAAACCATTTTAGGGGAAACGAAATTGGAAGGCCAGGGTTCCCTTAGTGGTAATTCAATGCCCCAAGTCCGATGCAACTGATGGTTCGTCCAGTTGAGGCCTAGTTAGAATTGAGTTAAAAGGTTAGGAAGGTTGGTAGTGTAACAAATATTTTGAAATTGAGATCTAATTTGGGTATATGTTGGACATTCTAAGAGAAAGTGTTTTCATATTGAACCCTCTCAGTGTCACAAAGGTGATAGACTCTTTCATCCCACAATGTTTTGGGAATTGACCAATGCCTAGTTTCACTATGGATCTCATGAGAGTTTGTTCGCATTGGTTTTATTTTCTTTACACTTGTTAAAACTAAGAGATATTTTTTATATTTTAGATTAGAGTTGATTACGTCCTTATAATATCTTAAATTTATTTTACCCTCTAACTCTTTATTGCACCACATTTTCTCCTTAAGTTTTGATTTAATAATATTTTTAATAGTATCCTTATTCTACAATATGACCTCTTCGTTTATTCTCTGATGGGTTATCCAAGACTGGGCATCCTTATGTCATCCCCGCTTGAGATGAAGGTGGTTTTGGCTGGAGTTTGAAGAAATTTTAGGAATCCTCTTGTCTTCCATGTTGTTTAACTTGTTCTTATACAATAGGTATATGGTCATAGTCGTGTTCTCAATGGAGGAAAGACTTTCTTATGTGAGGAGGATACGATAGGGTGTATTTCCTTTAATTTTGAGATTATTTGTTATAAAATTATTTTGGATCTATTCTATCTTTCTCCGCGACTCTATAGAGATATTACATCCACAAAATTCACATACATAGAGAATAATAGGAGTAACTCAAAGAGGAGTTTTTTATTATCCCATATCCAAAGATCTGCTAATTTACAAAGTTTTCTACCCTCCTTTTATTCTTTTCTCAAAACTATAATTCTAGTTGAGCTTTTGGTGAATATCAATTCTGAGATATTGGTATTAAGACACTTCCCCCAAGAATTTGTTTTCATATAAGAAAGTATCATAGGTAATTTTATTGGATTTAATTATCATGACTTTTGTTTTTTCAATATTAACAGTCATACCAATATTGGAGAAAAATACCAATAAGGAAGAATAATGATGACTATACCAATGAGAATTGAGTTGGCACAACCTACTTCTTCCAACCATTCTTGTAACTTGTCAATGTATATGCCAAAAAGAGTAGGGGACAAGGGACAACCTTGCTTGACTCCAAGGTTGTAGTTAATTTCTTCTGAACAACCCTTTGTGTTACTAAATATGGAAATAATGTTCTCATACAACTTTATTGCAGCAACCCTCAACTCAACAAACACTTTTATCTCTTCCAACCTATCCTGAAGGTTTGTCCTGGGTACTATGTCAAAATATTTTCTAAAGTCAACGAAATAACACATGAGATTGGTTTTATTATTTCGGCACTCCTTCAACCATCTCAAATTTAAATAATTACGCCTAGAGGCTTACAACTATTCAAAATGGGCACCATTAATGATGTTTTAATTATAAATTCTAATATTAAGGATAATAATTGAAGATGTTGACTAACTTCTTTGCATTTTTTAATGAGTAAGTTTATTTGTTTACTTTTTCACATTTACTTAACATGATTAATATGGTTGCCACTTTTACTTAACTAACAAGGATCAATATACATATGTATATAATACCTCATTGTCACTTTCCAGTGTTTAGTAGAGATTAATTCTATGGATAACAAGTGAGATTAATTCTATGAATAACAAGTGTCAAATTGATTAACCTAGATGCATGATGGATGCCAAGTTTAGGTGACTTTTCAAATTTCATTTTAGTTTTTATGAATGTGAAGCATGTCACTAGTTGCAATTAACTAAGACATTTCAGATTTCATCAAAATGAGGAGCCAAATCCAAAGTGTAGAATCCTGAATCATTCTTCCTTCTACTTTCATTGCCTATTCTTGTTCATCAGCCCACAAATCCGTGTTCATCAGCCACATAATTTGTGGCTGCGCTTGTGATGAATCCAAAGAAGCAAAAACATAACATATTGAATCTTTTATTTTAAAAAAATAAATTTTATAATTATCCAACCAGAAATCCGATTTGCAACTCGCATCACGCTCTTGACATTTTGGTGTTGCAAGTTGAAACATGTGGATTTCAAACAATAATCCCTGGATTTACAAAATAAACTTTAAAAATAACTTTCAGGATCAAATTTGGAGAAACATGGTGTCAACTCTATGGCTTGACCTGGCCCGTCTGCGCTATTGGTGGGGACGGCCATGGACTATTGGATGGTAATGTCAAAACCATGACGTGATACGCACGCTATCGCCAAACGGACAGTGCTCCGTCAATGGAGGTGATGGCCAGTGCCCACCAAAGAACGGCCTGCACGGCACTCTTTTTTTTTAATGATTGATAGTGTTTAATATAGGTCACTAAAATCACTGGAAACAAGAATATGAAATATGAAATCTCAGTTTTTGTTATTTAAATTGTGATTTCGAGTGAATCTGAAATGTGAGTTTTTGTTATTTAAGTGAGTTTTTGTTATTTAAATTGTGATTTCTAGTGTTTGGGTACATTCAAAGCCTTCTCAGAATCTAGAGCTCTTAAATTAATTCAATGTAACAATTTACAATGGTTGAAATTACAATTTCATATTAAATGAAAAATCCAACTGATAACAAATTTATATGAAATTAAAAATCAAATTGAAAAAACACTAGCAACAAAATGGTTCAATATCTCACATTATGATTGATCTGAACTTGACTATGAAACTCTGTCTTTAAACTCAAATTTCATGAATTAAAAACTTTTTTTAATCCTAATAAAATAGTTTATATAAAAATGACTTATAAAAATTGAAGTGATCTAATTATTAATTCTCTCCTTGTTATTGGACAAGTTTGTCAAAATCTACATTTATAACATCTATATCTTAGTTTGAATTTCCAAAACCTGCATTTATACCAAGTCTGACTCTCAAATTGTGATTTTGAGTGTCTTACTTTGAATTTCCAAAACCTGCATTTATACCAAGTCTGGTGTTCAAATAATGTTTTTGAGTGTTTTGGAAAGATTTAGAAGAGTTTACAATGGCTGAAATTGCAATTTTACATCAAATTAAATTTTTTTACCAAATTTAATAGAGTTTAATGTTAAAATTAATATTTACTTTAGAAATTAGTTTAGATTTGTTAGATTCATTTTAGAAATTGATTTAGATTTATTTTGTTAAGAAAAACTTCATATATAAATATCTGATTGATTGAATATTAAAAACATATAGAATTTTTTTTTTTGCAAATTGGATTTCTAAGTTGGCTAAATCCCTCTCCCTTAGTTTAGAGTGTTGTGTTAGGCCGCCTCTTTGTGGAAAAGAAGATTTGTTGCTCCTAAGAGGAGCGTTGGTGCGCTGAGGCTGGCTGAATTGTCAACCCAGAGGGAACCACAGCCATTGTGTTGTCAAGGGATCCACTATTGAGAAGCGTGCAATCGAGAGCAGGTTAGTCCTGTGAGAACTGGTGTGAAGAGCGTGAGAGATCCACGCAACCTTAGCCACGGGGAAAGAGCTGAAGAGCCGTTAAAAAGGTCGAGTTTATATTTGATTGAGTTGAATCCAAGCCACTATAACCATTTTATCTAGAACTCGGTATTCCTTCCACTCTGATCGATGATATTTACAGAAGGGCTTTGAGCCGTATTTTGCTCTTTTAACTGACAAAACCTGCGGGAAATCCCGTGCTGTAATTGTTCACCAATACAAGGTGACTGTATAATCATACTCCATATTGGTGCGTGAAGGAGAATATGCATGGAGGAGAATTCATGGAGTGGTCATGCTAAAGCATTGATTGCATCTGTAGTAGAGCTACAGTTATGATTTTTTATGACTTTTTAAGAGGAAATACATGTTCTTAACCATTAGGTCCACTCAAGCTGTATAATAATAATAATCTATTTTTAAGGTCATTGTCAAGTCAGCACACCAGATTGGTGTATGAGACACCCTTGTTTGTGGGACAAGGGACCCCCCTTCACTCAGCGATTTGACTGGTAAAGTCTACGAAGGTATACATACCCTACCCCCTTTGGATTTGAACCTGTGAGCTTTTAAGAGGAAATAAGTCATGAATGATTAGAAGCAATTGTATCTTCAATGGATGAAGTGGTATTTCTAATGAATGGGTGAGAAAGAGAGTAGTCTATGAAAGTTCAGGAGTGGATAGAGGCATTGATAAAGACTAGTTAGAGAGAAATCCGAGTCCAAAAATATTTTTATGTGATTTCAATATTTGTTATTTGTGATATAAGCATTAAGGATAAGAAATTCTCTCTGATTTCCAGGACAAGTTTGTCAAAATCTACATTTATAACAAGTGTCTTAGTCTAAATTTCCAAATTCTACATTTATACTAAGTCTTGAAGTTATCAGATTATTAATTCTCTCTGATTTCCAGGACAAGTTTGTCAAAATCTACATTTATAACAAGTGTCTTAGTCTAAATTTCCAAATTCTACATTTATACTAAGTCTTCATGGTAGATGAAGACTTCCAACATTCTTGTTCCTTTGTTCAGTCTTAACAGTTTTTACAAAAGTATCCCGAAACAAATGAATTTAACACAACCGTGTCAGATCCTGAAAAACTCAAACTCTCTAAAGATTGGCAGAAGTATATATCTCACAACAACTTATGGATTTCCTTCTTGGAAGAATGTGTTATCACTCCAAGAAACCCTTTGTGGTTGCAGACCAAAGGTGCTTGGTAACTTAAGAAATGAATATTTTTATATTTTTAAAAGGTGGATCAATGGGACAACTCAATACAGCTTATGGCATTCAAACGTGAAAATGATA
>ML791548.1:0-32198 GCA_009831015.1 Picea engelmannii
TATGTGAGATATTGAATGCTATGTGATAGTGAATATATATTTTGTTAAGCAACGTAAACATTAAATGCTAAGTGAGAATGGATATGCACCATCAGATTATGCACGTACATATTCAAGTACATAGCCACCCTCACACAGCATAACAATATGCTTATTGTTAGCCATCGTACATACCATTGGAGATTAAAGCTTTGTTAGTTACATATTTAATATTTATTTGACATGAAAGTAGTTGTATATATTTATTGGACATGAAAGATTGGTTGGTGACATATTCATGTAACATTGGACAAAGATTTGTTAGGTGTATATTTAAGAACTGACAAAGTAGCTGTCTATATTCATTGGACATGAAAGAATGGTTGGTGACATTTTTATGTAACATGAAAGTATCATAATGGTTGGGATGTATATACTACCATCTCGGGTGCCTCCATTAAGATTTCAGTAACTATTTCTTTAATGTAGTCGGTGAAAATTTATTGGATTTTGCTTCCATTTAGATTTCAGCAACTATTTCTTTAATGTAGTCGGTGAAAATTTATTGGATTTTGCCCGATGACAAGCCTGCCTTTTTTCAAGGTTTTAAACTTTTATTATCATTTCAGGTATTGGGTACGGCGCATTCAAATATTTGTCAGATCAGACAGACGTAGAGCCCTTAAAATTGTAATTTGCAATGTTTAATTTTTCATTTCCACGATCTGGCTCGATTCATAGATTCTATATTACTCTGATATTGCAGTCTAGAAATATTGAAATCGCAAATTGGCATCGATCAGATTTTTCCATTGATGGAGTGGGTTAAAATTTATTGGATTTTGGCTGAACACACGGTTTCAAACTTTGATTACCATTTCAGGTATTTGATACGGTGCATTCGAGTTTTCTCGTTTCTCTCGGAATCACAGAGATGAAAAGCTATTAAAACTGTAATTTGCAATGTTTAGTTTTTATCCTTTTCCACTGTCTGGGTGGATTTCGAGATGTTGACATTGCAATTAAGAAATATTGAAATGACTAATTGTTCTACGAAATCCCGGCCACCGAAGATGAAACCTCTCTGGTCCTCGAAATTCGTGCCCGTTCTCTCATCCGCTGCACCTTTTCCGACCTGCTCTTTTTGCGGCGATCCATTATCCGTAAGCACCCCGTCGCCGTTTGCGGATGGTTGAGTAACCAAAAGTCATAAATGCGATAGAATGGGTTCAAATTCAAAATTTAAAAGCCCGCCTCCAGATCCGACGTTCTCCAGATCAGACCGAGTGTCAGTCTCTGTCTCGGTCCACATGGAGTTTCAGTCTCTGTCTGTGCCATTCATACAACTTTGCGGCAGAATCAAAGTTACAGTCGGCAGGATGGCGAATTAAATGGAAAAGCAGAGGAGGAGCCAGCGGCAGTAAGGTTTGCCCCCCAGTTTGACGATCTCCACTGCTTTGAAACGCTGGTTAGATTCTGGTTGCCATGAGGCTCAACTTAACCAATGGGCAAATTGAATTTTACTACAGTGATGAATCATATAAAATGTACTCATTTAAATATGGTTTTTGGACGACTTTCCTTACTTCAAATGTTATGAAGAATTTATTTTAAATTCTTCTCATTATTTTTTAATGACTATCCTACAGTTTTACCTGGTCGAAATATGGACATTCAGATTCTGCAAGAATCACCCCAAGATTAATAATTGTAATCGTGGATTCAAATGGCACAAATTCAAGAGGAAAATAAAAAACCCTTACAACGTCTGTATCTTAATTATGGAATTTGTAGCTGATGGAATTTGTCCGATGGAACGTCTCCGGCACCGGGCTCCCATTCGTAGAATATCGGCCGGCCTTGTCCAATGTCCTTCGTTCTCTGGAATTACTCCCTTCATAGACTTTATAGGTAACATCCTTACAATGCATTCTGTCACCAGAAACCATTTCTGCAACTTCTAGGCATCCACCACCTATGATAATTTCAACAAAACTTTGGATTCCATGTATTCTGTGAATTGGGTTAAATTAGCTTCAGACCAGGACGGTCGTGCACAAACTTGTAACTACTATTTGAGTTTCATGATTCTGTTGCTCTGAAACATCGTTCAAAATAAGATTGTTCACTTTACAACCCGACCTACAATATACACAACCAAATCTGGAATGGCTTTACTTAGAACACATAACACGAGTTTACAAACACAGAGAAAAAGAGGAACACAATTTATGAGCAAATACAGAAGAGCAGATGAAAGAAACAGTGCAGGTAGCAAAACAGGGAAAGTAACAAAATGTATATTCAAAATTTCTTATTTGTTGAATTACACAACGCACAAGTGGTGGCAAAGAATTTACATGTATTTATAGTTTTCCATTTGCCTCAAACACATTATCATCTTTTTATTCCATTCTATATTTTCCTTCAATCTCACATTTTTCTTGGCCAAACAAAGAAACCAATTTCACATTGGTTTTCCATTCTACATTGTCTTCAATCTCACATTTTTCTTTCCCAAGAGAGAAACCAATCCTCTAGATGATTCAAGAGTGCAGCTACCAACAGATGCCATCATGATGGTTCTTCATCTTTATTCTGAAAATACCAATAAATATTAGAATAAAAATAGCAAGATGCTCCTTTACTAAATATTATACAACACATAAGAAGTTACCAAAATATTAATGGCATATATATACCTTGATCAACATGATATTAGGGTGTGGGTATTTGTTTGGAGAAGCAAGGCAGAGAGTGAAAGCCACTCAATTGTTGAAAGCCAGTCCACTGTTTTGAGCTCAAATTTGTGTTTGCAATGAGTTTGGCTACTTGATTAGACTTAGTTTTAAATAATTATACTTCAACAATCTGTTAAATTTGGCAGCATTGACAGTCATTCTCCAATGAGAGGCCATATGGGCCAACCTGAGGCTAGTTAGGGAGATTTGGAGAATCAACCAGTCTTTTGAGGTATTGACAAAAGCTAGGGGGAACGTACAACCTCTGTGAGTCAAACCAAAAGTCAGGACGAACGACATGTTATGTGAGTCTAATGCAAAAGTACAACCTCTGTGAGCATAGACAAACTACTGCAAAAGTCAGGGGGGACATACAACCTCTGTGAACCTAGTCAAACCTTGTGTCTAGCAAAATTTAGGTTGAATATAAAATTCATATGAGCTAGAAACAAACGATATTCCTAATATTGCAAATGATATAAATGTATTGATCTAGTGCGTTGGCACGTTTAACATTATCCACCATGAAGAGAATTTTGAATTGCCTTGAAAAGAGTCGAGTTGTAACTAAAGTCTTAAGTCTAGTTCTATTTTAGAACTAAAGTGTAATGTTGAGTTGCAACTGAAGTCTTGAGTCTAGTTCTATTTTAGAACTAAAGGTAACTGAAGTCTTAAGTCTAGTTCTATTTTAGAACTAAAGTGTAATGTTGAGTTGCAACTGAAGTCTTAAGTCTAGTTCTATTTTTGAACTAAAGTGTAATGCTGAGTTGTAACCAGTCTCAAGTCTAGTTCTAAGTTCGAACTAAAGTATAAAACTGAGTTATGATTAACTCACACAAACAGGTTACTATTTCGAGCCTCTCCTCTTCCCCTCTTCAGCCTATATAAGCAGAGGTCGGCCCCTCTCTTCAACACAGTTTTTGAGATGCAGGTTAAGGGTGAAGCAATAGAGGCATACATCATTGATAAAGTGGCATCATAGCAAAGTAGCATATCATTGTTGTATATCAACAATAGAGGCAACATATCATAGGTGTATTTCAACCAGGTTTTTTAGGTCTTTGTCAGGTCAGAGTCATCTTGGCAAGTTCTTTAAGAGAAGAACATTCATGGTGGATATTTGTAAGTGATCTTATATTATTAATGCAATAATGGAATATCGTTTGCTAGGTTTTTTCTCCTTCTACAAGGTTTCCCCAGGGTATATGTGTTGTTGATGTGCATGCTTACTCATCTACATGGTTATTGTTATTCAATTATGACTTGGTATTATTGAAATGTATTAAGCTGGAATCAAAGTGTTGAAAAAAATAAAAGAATTGATTTGCATAAGAAATCAAGATCATAATTTAACATGGTACTAGAGCTTAGGGTGTGTTAAAAGTGTTGAAGTGCAGTAGCAGGTACACACAGATCCAAGCTAGCTTGATTAAGTTTCCAGTGTGAGGTCCATGGCATCCTCCATTTCAGTCAAGGCTGAGGATAGGCTCGAAGGAGCTACCAACTTCAATGTGTGGAAGCTCCGAATAACAAATATCTTGCAAGAGCATGATCTTGAGCAGTATGTGACCACAGTGGTGGAGGAACCCATTACTAATGCAAAAAGAGCGACCTTCAGGAAGAGTCAATCAAAGGCCAAGTAAATCATCTTTGACTCAATAAAAGACTGTATAATGCCTACAATGACTTCGTTAATGATTGCCAAAGACTGTATGGATACCTTGGTGAATCTGTATGAGAAACAGACTCCAAGTCAAAAGAGGACACTTAATCGCAAGCTTAAGTATTTGAAGATGGAGAAAGGTGAATCAATGGCATATTTTTGTTCCAGGATAACCCAGATCAGAGATCATCTTTTGGTCATAGGGGTGACAGTGGACAATGATGATTTAGTGCAGACCATTTTTTACGGTCTTCCTTCTTCATGGGAAACCTTCTTATTCAGTGTAAGTGGGAGAGAGATTCAACTCACGTTTGAGAGGTTATGGCGTGATTGCTTCCAGAAGGAGAGTCGCACAACTACCAAGAGTGACCCAACAAAAGAAAAGCACTAAGCTTTAGCATCAAGATTCAAGGGAAAGAAGAAAGGCACTTCCAGAAAGGCTCTCAGTGGAAGCCAAACACCAAAGGTACATTCAAAGGCAAGAATATTGATATATCTAAGATTAAATGCTTTAGTTGTAATAAGTTGGGTCATTTTTCTAAAGATTGTTGGTTTAGCAATAAATATCGAAGGAAATGGAAACATCATGCCTCAACTGTCGAGGATGATGAATCCAAAAGAAATAAGAAAAGTCCTTCTAATGAGAAAGAAAATAGAAAATAATATTACTTGGTTTCTGCCTTATCCAGTTTAGTTTCCACGAGACCGAAAATTTGGTTAGTAGATAGTGGTGCATCAAAGTACATGACAGGGTTCAAGGAGATCCTTTCAGATTTCGAGACAAAATATTTTGCAAAGCATGTTGAGCTTGGGGATGAAAAATGTTACAAGATAGAGGGAGTAGGCTCTATCTCCTTCAGATTGGAATCTGGGGCTAGACTTCATGTTGATGAAGTATTATATGTTCCAGGGCTCAAGAAGAATCTACTATCAGTTGCAACTCTTGAGAACAAGAGATATTGGATGATCTTCAAGGATGGGAAGGCACTACTATGGGCTAAAGGTAGCCACTTAAGTACAACAGAACCCATTGGAACTCGCAGTGGAGGATTGTACATCATGTCAAGACAGACAGTTCAGGCATTGGCTCATGATGCGACTAGCTCCAATGAGTTGTGGCATAGAATACTTGGACACCTTCATTACAAAGCTCTTCCAGATCTACAGAACATGGTATGTGGCATGCTCTCTATTTCTCTTAGTAAAAATGAAATTTGTAAGGGATGGATGCTAGGTAAAAATATAAAGAAATCATTTCCTAGTAGTGACAACAGAGCTCAAGGCATCTTAGATCTGGTTCATTCTAATGTATGTGCTCCCATGTCATCTCCCTCACTCAGTAGATGTTTGTATTATGTCATTTTTATTGATGATTACTCAAGAAAATGTTGGATTTATTTTCTTAAAGCTAAAAGTGACACATTCGATAAATTCAAAGAGTATAAAACCTTTATTGAAAAACAGACAGGGAAACACATCAAAATCCTTAGAACAGACAATGGAGGAGAGTTTGAATCTCTTCAGTTTGAGGATTTCTGCAAGTCAACATGAATCAAGAGATAGTTGACTGTGCCATATAACCCTCAACAAAATGGAGTTGCTGGGAGGAAAAATAGGATAATTTGTGAGGCAGCAAAAGCAATGATGTTTGACCAAGATCTACCAAAATCTTTATGGGAAGAAGCTACCTCCACTGTCGTGTATTTTCAGAACAGGTGTCCACATGTTATCTTGAAGGACAAGAGTCCCGAAGAGGTCTTTTCAGGGATCAAACCTGAAGTAGGGCATCTAAGGATATTTGGGTGTCCTGTGTATATTCATGTCCCTCGGGAAAAGAGGACAAAGATGGAACCCTCAGGCAAGAAAGAGGTTTTTGTGGGGTACAATGAGAACTCCAAGGATTACAAGATTTATGTACCGGGTCAAAGAAAAATAGAGGTAAGAAAAGATGTGACTTTCCATGAGGAAACCGCATTTAAGAAATCCAGAGAGCTTCAACAAGAATCAGAAGCAGTTCAACCAGCTTCACCCTCTTCTGAAAATGAAGAGTCAGATGATCAAAGGGAGGAACCTCGTGAAGGGCCAAGTAATGAGCCCCTAGAACTTGCTGAAGTGTTAGAAAGAACTCTTGAAGAACCTCTAGCCAAAAGGAATCCAGGGTAGCTTAAAGAAATAGTGCAGGAAGCAGAAAGGATAGCTGCTCCCAAAGGAAATTTCAGGGAAAGGAAGAGGCCTCATAGGTTTGGAGGCTATGTTGCATTGACGAGAAACATTAGTGATGCCACTCCTTCTTCATTTGAAGAAGCAGATAAATTACAAGTATGGAAGGATGCCATGCTTGATGAATACATGTCTATTATAAAGAACAATGTTTGGGACATTGTGATGAGGCCAAAAGACAAATCAGTGGTTTCTTTCAAATGGATCTATAAGATCAAACATGCAGCTGATGGAAGTGTGGAAAAGTTCAAAGCAATATTTGTAGTTAGAGACTTCACTTAGAAACAAGGAATCGACTACGAAGATACTTTTTCCCCTGTAGTTAGGTATACCTCCATTCGAACTATTATTGCTTTAGCTCTCGTTCTTGGTTGGAAGCTACATCAAATGGATGTAAAAATAACACTCTTGAATGGAAATATTTAACAGGAGGTATTTGTGGAACAACCAGATGGTTTTGTATTACATAACAAAGGCACTTATGTATGCAAGCTAAGGAAGGCCTTGTATGGTCTTAAGAAGGCTCCCAGAGTTTGGTATGACAACACTAATGGCTTTCTTAAAAGCCTAGGATTTCATAAAAGTGATGTTGATGCAAATATGTACTTCAAGGTAAGAGGTAACCAACCTGTTATACTAATCTTGTATGTTGATGATCTCTTTATAACATGAGATGAAGGGATAATAGCCTGGTGTAAGAGGGAGCTAACCTTAGAATTTGAGATGAAAGACTTAGGCTTGATGCATTACTTCCTAGGATTGGAAGTGTGGCAAACACAGGGCGAGATATTTCTGGCACAAAGTAAATACATAGTGGATGTACTAAAGAGGTTTGGTATGATGGATTGCAAATCCATGTCTACTCCGATGGTTACCAACCTGAGGAAGCTGCATGATTTTGATATAGGTTCAGATTTGGTGGATCCCACCATGTATAGGCAGCTGATTAGATCATTGATGTACATGATCCACACTAGGCTAGATATATGATATGCAGTGATTTCAATGAGTCAGTTCATGACTGAACCGAGACAGAGACACTGGTTGGAAGCAAAGAACATCTTGAGATATCTTAGGGGGACCATTAATTATGGTCTGAGATATACATCTAGTGGTGGTTTATTTCTGCATGGGTATGCAAATATTGACTAGGTAGGAAAACCAGTGGATCAGAAGAGTACTTGCAGATACTGTTTCAGTTTAGGATC
This sequence comes from Picea engelmannii, assembly GCA_009831015.1. Taxonomy (NCBI): domain Eukaryota; kingdom Viridiplantae; phylum Streptophyta; class Pinopsida; order Pinales; family Pinaceae; genus Picea; species Picea engelmannii. The sequence goes on from ML791548.1 coordinate 7,812, forward strand.
CTCTATGATCTCTTGGTAAAGTTGTAAGCAGGGATCCATTGCACAGAGTACATCATAGGTTGGGTACATTGCAACAAGTGATGCTAGAAAGGAAGCAGTATGGATCAGAAAATTGGTTTCTGGGTTGTTTGGAGACAAGCTCGAGATGACGGTGGTTCACTGTGATAATCAAAGTTGCATAAAATTGACAAAGAACCCGGTATTTCATGACAATTCAAAACATATTGACATGAGGTACCACTACATCTGAGACTTGGTCTAGATAAAAACTGTAAAGTTAGAGTACATAGCCATGAGCGAGCAGGTAGCTGATATCCTGACCAAGCCTCTGACCTCGAGACAGTTTGTGCAACTGAGAAGCAAGCTTGGTGTGGATGAGAATGAATCCCTCGCTGAGAGGGAGTGTTAAATTTGGCAGCATCGATAGTCATTCTCCAATGAGAGGCCATATGGGCCACCCTGAGGCTAGCCAGGGAGATTTGGAGAATCAACCAGTCTTGTGAGGTATTGAAAAAATTCAGGGGGAACATACAACCTCTGTGAGTCAAACCAAAAGTCAGGATGAACGAGATGCTATGTGAGTCTAATGAAAAATTCAGGGGGAACGTACTACCTCTGTGAGCATAGACATTCTAATGCAAAAATCAGGGGGAACGTACAACCTCTGTGACCATAAACAGACTAGTGCAAAAATAAGGGGGAACATACAACCTCTGTGAGCCTAGTCAAACCTTGTGAGCCATGAGCAAAATTCAAGGCATCTAGCCAAATTTAGGTTGAATATAAAATTCCTATGAACTAGAAACAAACGATATTCCTAATATTGCAAATGATATAAATGTATTGATCTAGTGCATTGGCACGAGTAACATTATCCACCATGAAGAGAATTTTGAATTGCCTTGTAAAGAGTCGAGTTGTAACTAAAGTCTTAATTCTAGTTCTATTTTAGAACTAATGTGTAATGTTGAGTTGCAACTAAAGTCTTAAGTCTAGTTCTATTTTAGAACTAAAGTGTAATGTTAAGTTGTAACTGAAGTCTTAAGTCTAGTTCTATTTTAGAACTAAAGTGTAATGTTGAGTTGCAACTAAAGTCTTAAGTCTAGTTCTATTTTTGAACTAAAGTGTAACGCTGAGTTGCAACCAATCTCAAGTCTAGTTCTAAGTTCGAACTAAAGTATGAAGTTGAGTTATGATTAACTCATGCAAATAGGTTACTATTTCGACCCTCTCCTCTTCCCCTCTTCAGCCTATATACGCAGAGGTCAACCCCTCTCTTCAACACAGTTTTTGAAATGCAGGTTAAGGGTGAAGCAATAGAGGCACACATCAGTGATAAAGTGGCAGCATACCAAAGAAACATATCAATGTTGTATATCAACAATAGAGGAAGCATATCAGAGGTGTATTTCAACAAGGTCTTTTAGGTCTTTGTCAGGTCAGATTAATCTTGGCAAGATCTTTAAGAGTAGAACATTCATGGTGGATATTTGTAAGTGATATTACATTATTAATGCAATAAAGGAATATTGTTTGCTAGGGGTTTTCTCCCTGTACAGGGTTTCCCCAGGGTATATGTGTTGTTGATGTGCATGCTTACTCATCTACATGGTTATTGTTATTCGATTATGATTTGGTATTGTTGAAGTGTATTAAGCTGGAATCAAAGTGTTGAAGAAAATAAAAGAATTAATCCACATAAGAAATCAAGCTCATAATTTAACACAATCCTTCTTGGTTCATTAAGCAACTGACAGTAAGAGGGAGAAGTATAGTTGGTAGTGGGTTTGTGTATGATTCAATCTGATCAGAATACTCCTCACACCCTTTTAGGTCGCTCTATGCATGGTGGTTTTACTTGGCATATACAAACCAAATGAATTTAATTACTGCACAAAAACAATGCCCAACATAGCCATGTTTTTTCCATAAAAAACTAACATTTTGGCAATTAAAATGCCACAAAAATAGTGCCCAACAAACAAACCAATTTTCTTATAAATCAAACTAATTTGGATGAAGTCTCATTCATGTAACAACTAGTATTTTTTTTGTATTATCATAAATAAAACAATTCAGGGGAAATTTTCATGATCATAACCATACCAAACAACTATTACCATTCATAGATAATATGATAGTTGAGAGAGGTTTTATATGGCTGCATTGAACCTGTAGATTTCACCCATTTACATAGAAAATTCATTAAGGTAGTAGATGAGGAGGAACTAGCCATAGGTCACTCTCTCTCCATCCATACACAATGTAGGTTGGATAAGCTAGGTTGCTTCCATGAGGGTGTTCTCATGGATGCTTCTCAGTCCCATGTTTCCCATGCTTGGATATAGAATAAATTACTCAAGAAACAACATAAAAACCAAGACTGATTCTTACACAAAGCAATGCCTTTGAGACTTGTCTAGAATCCCACAATAAAATACACAATAACAATAGTCTTAGCAAATTAATAGCACAAGAGTATACTACTTCATTTTTTTCAATGGAGAGTGTGGGAAACAATTCGGTTAAGTGGGATTCATTGTCTGTATCATATCACAACACTCACATTTCATTCCAATGATAGTGTAAACAAATTGGGAAGAATGTTGCACATGCATACAGGGAGTCCAAATTAGAACACATATAGAAAACTAAGATTTTGGTTGTCTTATGTGATTAACATGACTAAAGACCCTTGGTGAGTTCTCCCTCAAGCCAAGGTCTGATCCCAAATTCTACAGAGAAAAATCAAACTATATATACATGATGCATAAATCACAATACTTTAGCTATAACATAAAAAAAAATATCATAAATTATTCATCCCGTACTGGCCCATAACTGTTCTTATCATTTATTTTCATGGTTTTTTATTATATCATTTATAAATCCGCAAAGCACACAAACTTTGTATTGAAGAGGCCTCTACATTTGTAGTGACCTGTGGATAAGGATTGAACCAAAGTGGTTGATGGATTTACTTAGTGGATTCATTGATTGTAGGTCAGGACCCTCAATCCTTGGCACATGATTTGGTTTTATTGTTAGAATGATTCAAGTCCAAGAAATCGAAACTTATATGTATTAATTTGGGAACAAAAATATTTAAACTGTGGTATCTTGCCTCACAACCAATACGCATACCACTTCTCCCATGCATGTTTAATTTCAGTAAGAAATGTACATGCTATGCACATGTAACACTTCAAAACAAACAAACAAACAAAAATAAACTTCTCCAAAAAATATGCACATCCACTTAAGCTCACTTGTTCTCAATAGCATATAGAACAAATCCAATCAATTGGTGAAAGCCAATCCATTGTTTTTAGCTCAAATTTGTGTTTGCAATGAGTTTGGCTACCTGATTAGACCTAGTTTTAAACCTTTATACCCCAACAATCCTTCTTGGTTCATCAAGAAACTGACAGTAAGAGGGAGAAGTATAGTTGGTAGTGGGTTTGTGTATGATTCAATCATATCGTAATATTCCTCACACCCTTTTAGGTTTCTCTATGCATGGTGGTTTTACTTGGCATATACAAACCAAATGAATATCAGTGAAAGTATGATTGTTTTACTTGTGCATGATCACCGCGTGGAATCCTAAAAGTCATTACAGGACAGACCGAGTCATAACTTTTATAATTAATAATTTTTCCTCCACTGTGGACAGAGGAATCATCTCCAATTAATATTTGAGGTTATACCAAGACCAATATCATTAGAAGAGGATGTTAAATGGTGTACCTTCCTTTGTGGCATTTGTTATTAGACCATATTTGATTGAATACATGTCAACATATGTTATTGTTGCAATTGGAAGATGCATGTATATTTGAAAAAGACTCATAAAATTTAAATGTTGCCCCACCTGTAGCTAACATGCTCCATATCAGAATATTTCATTTTTCACCTACAGTTAGGCCTATATTCTTCAATAAAATCACAGAATGGAGGATTTGGGCATATGAAAACAAGTCTGACACATGAAGAGAACTCAGAAAAATCCATAAACATTGATGCCAAAATATTTTGTTTGTTTTCCTGTATATCAACATCATTTTCATGTATCCTTAATTGTCATACAAAACTCCCAATCCATCAATGATATCATTGTGAATGGAGATTTAATACAATGCAAATCTAGATGATGGTTCACCGATATAAGAAGATAATTTTTTCTACATGGCACATTATATTCTAATATTGTCAATTATGCTCAAGGATTCTGAATTATTCTTTGTGCAATAAATCCCTGCATAGAAGTTTCTTCTGCCTCTAAAATTGCATTCATATCAGAAGAGTTGTGCATTGGTTGTGGTATATGTGTTAAGGTTAAATTATTGTTTTGAATAACTTGTAGGAATTGATACAAAATGAGTAATCAAATAAAAAAATGGAGGACTATCATGGGCATTGAGGTGCAAGACCCTAAAGACAAGATCACATTTTCTAGTAAAGATTTAATTTGGTCTGAAATATATCGAACAAACATGAGTATTGATCGAGTTGAGAAAATCCCTTTGAAAAGAGTTCCTGACTTTATTAGAGGGGAGGAAATGAATCAATAACCTCCATGTACTTTCATCCGCCGACAAAACAAACCCCCAAAATCAAGGGCTAGTGCTTCCTTATGATATGAGTTGTAAGTACATTAGAAATGCATTGTTTACATGTTGGTAATACAAGTGTTTTCTCATTTGTTATATGTATTGATGTTTTAAACATTGTTATGCAGTTATACTTTCTCATATGGCTCAGGGGATAAGAGAGGAAAACATACAAAGAAACGAAGGACATCCTTTGTGAAGAAGAAGGGTTGTCAGTGCCACTTCATCGTAAAGGTTATGATTCAAAACCCCGACGTAGCAATTATGACATATAATGTGTATAACCATGAAGATGGGGATGGATGGCCAACATGATACTTCGGGTGAGGCTAGGTCCATGCATAATCCAAGGCTTTCACGAGACATGGTCTTTTATGTAGAAAGTTGTTATTTTTTGGAAGTGCCAGTTGATTTAGTTTGTAAAATGCATATAAAAAGGCATGTTGATATGGATGCCACAACTCGGGAAAGAGATTTTTTCTTGAACATGAAATATGTTGTCAACATCTACAATCATTTGATGAAGGGAAAGTACTGACTGCACAAGAAGGATGAAATGAGCGTGAACCTTTGGTATCAAAAACACCAAAATGATTTTTTCTTTTACCAAAAGCCCAATGGTGGAGATGTCCCTTTCATAGCTGGAATTAAAATGCCATGGATGTTGGAGACCATGGTTAAGCTATCTCACAATAGCTTAATATCCATGGATTCAACATTTAATACAAATAAATATGGAGTAATTATGTTTCCAATGATTGATTTAGTATGATCATTTGATTTGTAGTGATTAAAGATTATTGATGACTTAAACTTGACTACATATGTTCTTTTGAATATGAAAATATCAATTGTACACATTAGTAGCCTTTGATGAACAACAAAGCGGGGTGTTAGTTGCATGGGTGGTGGCATCCCGAAATACATCACATGATATTGCACAATGGTTGGAGCACCTCATGCATAGGTGTTACCAATTTCGTCCTGATTGGAAAGTTAATGCCTTCATGGTTGATGATGCATTAGCTGAAATCGTTGCATTAGGGTAAATTCAATCTTGTTATTGTACAGTTTAACTTGTATTTTTTCTATAAATATCACACTAAAGATGAATTGAATTTGGCAGGAGGATCACAAGGTGTGAAGTGATCTTATGTATTTGACATGTACGACGAGCATGGATAAAAAATGTCAATTGGTTGGATAGTAGTCCCGAAATAGCAAGCGAGATGTTCAATGAGTTAGACATCATCATGGATTTTTTTTCCAATGACGAAGTGATAGATGCAATCGATGGGTTTTTCATCAAATTCGCAAATGAGAAAAAGTTTTTGGACTATTTCTATAAGAATTGGGTTCCTGTGATAAAATCCGTAAGTGAAAGAAATTTTATTTGTATTTTTATTTTTGTGTTTCGTAAAGATGATATCTTCACTAACTCATTTTTTATATGTAGGGATGTGGGAAAAGGATGTAGAGATTTTCCTCATGCAAATCATGAAACAAATAATGCTATCGAGTCATATCATTGTTACTTGAAGACCAAATTTCTATTAGATCGAAGAAAAAAGTGTGCTCATAGGATGGACTGGTTATTGTATATCCTCCTGATAAATGTTGAACCCTATTACCGATTCAAAGAAATTTTGAAAAAAAGAGGGATACTTGAATAACCACAGGAAAGAGAAACAGTATGAATCATCAATGAAAAAGGCAAGAAGAATTTCAGATAGTGATCATTGTCTTCATGATAGCATATCTCATGCCTATTAGGTGAGGAGTCAAACAAAGTGTGATAAGAAATATCTTGCCACTTGGTATCACACAAATTTTATAGATTGTGATTGTCCATGGACTATTCGTGGCAACATTTGCAAGCATACCATAAAGGTGAATTGGTTATATTACCCCTTAGGTGATTCAAATTCATTACTGGATCATAATGCAATACCCAATTCATTCAATGACCCTCATGAGATAAGCGTACATAAACCAAATCTTGATGTAGATGCCAAAAAATATATTATGGTCAGTGATATTGTTGATCTATATGTTGAGGGACTTAAGTTGGCTAGAGAGGAGTTGTTTCGATACTTAAAGATGATTTTAAACAGTCCTCCCTCTTCTTTGAACAAAACCGAACAATTGGTTGGTCTGGTTAAAAAAATGTTGGATGAAGCCAACGACTTTCATATTATGGATTATGAATTCACCATTGAGTTGTGTGCTTTTGAGTCATATCTAAAGAGGAAGAAGAGTTTTCTTATCCATAAAAAGAAGAACAAAAGAAGAAAACAAAGTGACGTCTTAGGAATTGATTTGAATGTCTTTGCATGTGAATACGAACCATTTCAGTTTCGGTACCTCAACAAGTGAGGGCGTTCTCGCTCCAATAATGCAGTGCCTATGGCCCCGGGTGAGTTTAATAGAGAAATGATATGAATATGTTTAGATTAGTGTATATAGACATCACCATTTTTTAACAGCGTATTGTGTGAATTGTTTGTGGAGGTGCAACAATCAACTACTATGGATTCATTCCAAGGACATAGACAAATACTATGTCATTCTAGTTTTCCTACCATTCCAAGTACTTTTGGTTGGACTCGCAATTGGTATAATCCATATTTTCATATGTGTATTACTTTACATGCCAATGTGCATTTTATTTTAGTTATAGGATCTTTTTCTGGAGATATTCCTCTCTTCGAACATCCTCGGTTGATTGACAACTCTCTAGTTGGTGATTTTACAGGTTTGTTGTGATATACTTTCTCTTAGTTTGTTTTAATTGGTGTATTGAGTGTTTTTGATGTATTAATGTGTTAACTAGGATTATCACAGGTAACTATAGTATGAGGGGAGAACATCCTCCACCAGAGGCGGTGTGTACCTCAACAAGCGAGGGCATTCTCGCTCCAACAATGCAGTGTCTATGGTCCCAGGTGAGTTTAATAGAACAATGATATGAATATGATTAGATTAGTGTATATAGACATCACCATTTTTTAACAGAGTAGTGTGTGAATTGTTTGCAGAGGTGCAACAATCCACTACTATGGATTTATTCCAAGGTCATAGATAGATACTATGTCATTCTAGTTTTCCTACCATTCTAGGTACTTTTTGTTGGACTCACAATTGATATAATCCATATTTTCATATGTGTATTACTTTACATGCCAATGTGGGTTTTATTATAGATATAGAAGCTTATTATGGAGATATTCCTCCCTTCGAACATGCTCGACTGGTTGACAACTCTCTAGTTGGTAATTTTACAGGTTTGTTGTGATATACTTTCTCTTAGTTTGTTTTAATTGGTGTATTGAGTGTTGTTGATGTATTAATGTGTTAACTATGATTATGACAGGTAACTATAGTACAAGGGGAGAAGCATCCTCCACCAGAGGTGATGTGTACCTCAACAAGCGAGGGCGTCCACGCTCCAACAATGTAGTGTTTATGGTCCCAAGTGAGTTTAATAGAGCAATGATGTGAATATGATTAGATTAGTGTATATAGACATCACCGTTTTTTAACATAGTAGTGTGTGAATTGTTTGCAGAGGTGCAACAATCCACTACCATGGATTCATTCCAAGGACATAGACAGATACTATGTCATTCTAGTTTTCCTACCATTCCAGGTACTTTTGGTTGGACTCGCAATTCATATTATTCATATTTTCATATGTGTATTAATTTACATGCCAATGTGGGTTTTATTATAGATATAGGAGCTTCTTCTAGAGATATTCCTCCCTTCGAACATGTTCGGCTGGTTGACAACTCTCTAGTTGATGATTTTGTAGGTTTGTTGTGATATAATTTCTCTTAGTTTGTTTTAATTGGTGTATTGAGTGTTGTTGATATATTCATGTGTTAACTATGATTATGACAGGTAACTATAGTACGAAGGGAGAAGCATCCTATTTTTCCATACAAAGCCAACCATACGAGAAGATATAGATATAGATGGTGGAAATCAATTAAGCGAGTTATATTACAGACTGCACTGTCCAAAATGAAATTTTACTTGTTATTTCATATTTGAAGTAACATGGTAACATGGTAACAACTATATACCTTTTAGAAGTAGCAAACTCAAAATATTTAAGATCGGGAGAAGAAAATATGTTCTCATGTTGCATGTACATCTTGATTAAAGGATGCCAAATCTGGTCATCAAGACAATATTGACCTACAAATCTTAAGTGGACAAACTCAACTCAACATTGTTATTGTTTTATCAAATTTCTAAAAGAGAAGATATGCAAGGCAAATGGCTTATTTGGGTGGGCCTAGACATGAAATACTTTGACTAGACCATCATAAGAGTATTACTTTATGTTTTTGTTTTATTTCTTGTTATCATAAACCTTTTTCTTTTCTTAGCTAAACTTGGAGGAAAAACCCTGATTTATACAAACCTAAATGTAATAAATTGAAAGCAATACTAATAGGAGAGAGAAAATGCTTTGATGCTCTTCTCTGGCCTAATTTTTTTAGTGCATAGCATTACTAGTAGTATTTCTTTAGAATATATTTAGAATCTTTTAAAGAGACGAGATTAATAGTATGTTTGTAGCTACAATCAAGTAATTTGGAGGCAATTATTGCCTATTTCATATGAAAATATCTTATACTATTTTGGAAATTTTGACTTTGGCTTTGTTTGAATACTGACAATTCTTACTATTACTATTGGAGAAACACATAATTTATCCCTAGAGCCAAAAGCAGGTTAGGATAAGAGATTAGAATCAGTGATATGTCTGACAAAGCTTGAGAAATGTGAAGGGGTTAGGTCATGTTTAGGCTTCAAGTCTTTAGAAATATGAGATAGGTATGTCTATATTGTATTTATCCTACATGAGTGATGAGGAAATTTCTCGCCATGTTCTTTATCTATATGTTTTTTTCCTTACTATTCTTGTATTACTGTAACACCCTTTTAACAATTTGCATGGAAAATGGTGTAGAAGAAGCAATGCCAATCATTTCCTTTTTTTTTTTTATCTTTAGCACGTTCTTTTCCTCCCCATAGCTTTAAAGGTTTTCTTTATCCCCAATTTCACCTTTATGGAGTTACCACCATTTATTTTTTGGCATGTCTCATTTAAATCTCTAGGTGAGGAAGTGTTAATTGTTTTCTCCTTTGACTCTAGCTCAAAGGTCACCATTTCTTTTATTCCAGAATATGTTGCAAATGGATACACGATTCTTTGATTTTTCTAGCTCATGTATGGTCTCCTCACGAGTTGTTAGATTACCTCAGTTGCTTGGTAGTTGTCTTCCTTCAACCTGAGCAAGCAGCAACAATGGGACACCTTCGACCTAAATGAGTAGCAACAAGACACCTTCAGCCATGGCTAGTTGAAGCAATGAAGCAACAACAATAGACTTTTGGATAAAAAAGAAAATTATCTTATGCTCTCTTCCTTCTCTATATTATGTTTGTAGGAGTTAATAGGTTGGGTGCACTTCCCTAGATGGATGCTTTAGTCCTAGAGGAGTGGATTGCTTAAATGGTGGTTAATGCTAAGCATGGGTGCATTAATGATATGAATTAACTATAGGCAGGGCATAGCTCTCCTTGTGTGCATTCAATGCTAAGTGGGGCACACTCCTCCTTATTGGTTTATTTAATGCATGAACTCCACTAGGGCGCATTCCATGAGCAACATTAAATTTCCATGAGGATGCATTCCTTGAGGCCATCTATGGCATTTTGTAACCCCTCTTTCGTTAGCTAATAAAAGGGGAAGGATGCATTAGTTGAGTCAGCCAATGAGGCAGTGTCTACTGTGTGTTGAGAAATTGTTGTGATAGCAAGTACTTACATCCTGTGTTGGTTGCCATTGTAATCTCCTCCAGTAATAGATTAATGTGATTTTCTGTTGGAGACTTGCTTGTTGTCTATAATTTCCAGATTGCAGATTTATGAAGCCTAGTTACTAACGTATGCAGTTTGAACTTTGAATTACTTCGTGTTTTCACTCCTGAATGTTTTATTACAGATTTAAGTATATGATCTTATTTTTGGAGAAACGATATCATGGGTAGTTATCATATCATATATTTTCTTTCCATTATCTCCACTTTCAATGTCTAGGAATGTTTCTACTCCCTTCCTCTCTCCTAACTCTTCTTTGTTGTCATGTTGGCTTTACATTTCCTCTCATCGCTTTTCCAAGAAATTAGTAGAAGTGATCAGCAACCTCTACTCCTTTGCAAGTACTTAAGATTATTCTCCACTTCCTATCACCTTACTAACTTCTTATACCTTATTGTTGTTACTTATCTTTGATAACTCTGTGTTCTTGTCGTGGCTCTGATTTGCGTACTGGTTCAAATTTCGATTATTCTTGGTCTTGTACTATTGGGGTTTAGGTTCTAGATCCCCTTCCATAATTTTCTCACTACTTGAATACTATGGTCGACCTTCTGTTCATGTCCCCCTTGAAATCCTCCTTGTCTTATTTTAACCCTTGTAATGACTTTATATTTCTTGAGTGTAAACCTAAACCATTCAAAACTATTATGTGAGGAAGGTAGGCATATTATGCAATGAGCGATTTATATTCTCTTAGCTTCCTTGAGCCAAAATACATACATATTGTGTACAACCTCCCAATGAATCTTCCACTAGCTTGGTACCAAAGATGACCATGCAAAAGTTTCCATAACATTGAGCATCAATTGCACACATACTAATAAGTGTAGGTGTTATCTTATGTTATATGTTTAGTGGCAAAATGTTATTTAGTACCAATAATTTCTATTGTTTCCATGCTTTGTCATATTTTTTTTTGACTTATGATGCTATGCAATGAAGCATTTATTAAAAGAATTAATGATGAATGGAGAAACATGGATCTATTTCAGACAAAATCTGAGTTTAGATGTTGATGTGAAAACTATTTTTAGCCTCCAAGTAATAATTATTGTTGTGATTAGTTAAATTTTTCTAGTCACAGTCTTGATCTTTTTCTCAGAGCATATGTACAACAAGGAACATCATTGTGATGATTTATATTTTTAAAATTCAATATTTTCTATTATTTATCCATCTCTCCAAGAGTAATATTCTCTCCATGAAATCTAGTGGCATGAATAATATTGGATGCATTTTCACTTGGGGTATTACATGTTAAAAAGTAGACGGTATTGGGTGTTACCATTATGATCACAGACTATTTGATTACTTTTGGGCCTTGGATATTTCATTGTAAAAATTAAGGCTAGAGATGTCTCCATTTTTGTGTACCTGATATTGCAAGTTTAGAACTGTTTCCATTTTAACTGGTGGATCAAACTTAGAAATGCAAAAACATGTTTGCATTGGCAAGCATAGCCTTATATGACTTGTAAAATAACATTATTTGATTTGATTCTACAGTCGATGAATGTGTTTAAAGTATTCCTAGACATGAAATGTGAATTGAGTGTGAAAGTGATAAGAGTGTTCTTGGACATGAATTGTGAATTTAGTCCGAGGGTTGATAGAATGAATGAGCCTTTGTTTTATTATTATCATCTGTTGAAACTATAGATGTCCATTTTTCACAGAGAGGTTATTCCCATACTTTGTTTTGGAAGCCATCCATGTCTCTGAAACTCAAATGTCCATTGCTCACATAAAAGACTTTAAAGTGTTATCCATTGAAACTGATCAAGTCCTTTTAAGGTCTACAAATATAATAATCCTTTTCATGTTAGAAGATATGAAAGAATTTAAAGTTTAAACAATTATTCACCGAAACTGTTTGTGCAAGTCCTTTGCTTCTAGTTGGCATTTTTTTATTGGAAAAGGATTTATATACTTAATCCGTGTCTATTCATAAATGTAGACCCATGAAATATCTACAGTATACCAATATAATCGTCACACATGGAAGTTTGAAAACATGCAAAAATTACAATATGCCTGTATGTTTTAAAATTTTGAATATATTTGGTAGAATGGAGGAGCAAAGGGAAATATCTAGGAGCAAAGTGTTATCAATATGTGCATTGAGAGTGAAAAGGAAGTTTTTGATATCTAGGAGCAAACCTCCTTAGTAGAGGGAGATTCAAGGTATCCCCAATTTTTATGCAAGGCATTTAGAACTATGTTACCTCAAATAGGTATTTCCTTTGGGCCCATGATCATGTCTCATATCATGCTCTCTGCAAATTATTTCAAGGGTGAGTGTCACGTTTGGTTCTGTTGGCTACAGTTGGGTTGTGAGAATGCAAAACTTTGGTCCAATTTGTTAGGAAAAGACAAAATCCACAACATTCTTTTATTGGAGATAAATTTCCCTAGATCTTTCAAATTCTTTGAGAGTGGTGCTTCCTGGTCACTTGTAAATTCTGAATGAATTCAATATGAACTCTACGCTATTCGCAGTACAAGATTATTTTGGATCGCTTCAGGGATATCAAATTGGGATTTCATTGAATTGATATGATTCCAGTAGGACATATTTTGCTAGTTCAGTGCTTGTTAATGTGTGATTGTTGTATGAACTTGATGTTCGATGCATGTTTACTATGTTGTTGGATTTTACATTTCAAAGTTAAAACATAAGGCCATTTGTTGTAGTCCACCCCTGCCTTCTCGTGATAAGTATATTAACAAGCTATTGGAAAGAAATTAATGATAGTGGGTACCTTGTCAAAGTATATTAAAAAAAAGAGGTGGTTCATGGTATACGGTCTCCTTACCATCTAAAAGCATGTCCATGAAGGGTGCATGAAAAGTAACTACATTTAAACCCATGTGTCATGATTTTCTCTAGAAAACATGGTAAAATTACAAAGAAAAAATAGTCAGAACCTCAAAAACATTAATTTATTTAATCACCAACCATACACATAAGTTTTGATGTATACCAAGCCTTGTTCAATCTTATCACCCTTACAAGAGACCCCAGATATTACAATTTGAGACAAATGTAATATAGGAATGAGTTCTTTAGTGAAACAACCATGCCACTAGAGACACAACAACAATCATCAGAAGAAAGCATCCACACATTGGGGATCTATATTGATGCCCATCAATGAATTTTGTTGGCATAGATGGTGATTTAAAGTCATCTTTAACACCTTCACCTACAATTGCACTGCTCTCGATACTAAATCACTTGACATCCTCTTAATCTTCGCATGGTAATTTATTGTAAAACACTAAAATTGAGATGCAACAATTATTGCTTCTGTATGAATAGGTTTTAGATTGTCCTTTCGAACTTGATAAATTCCTTTCATCTGATTACATATCAATTGTGAGTTGGTGAAGACTATAATATCATTGGCACCACATTTTTTTTGCTTCTTTTATCCCTTCAACAAGGGAAATATAATATGATTCATTATTTGTAGTCTTTGTTGGACACACCTACCACACTTAGAGGGGGGGGTGAATGAGTGTGGGGATATTTTTCCCAAAATGATGCAGAACCCCAACCCTCTATCGGCCCTCGGATCAAGGTCTGCTACAGGATTGTTCTAATTCCCGCCCTTGAGTCGGATAGACTCTTCGATTCCTCTTCGGGGAATCCGACGCACATAAAATGGTGCTTCTCCACAGGTCCTTATGAATTGAGCCCACGCGATCAAACACGAAGCATCAAATTCCAATCTCCCCCTGACCAAACAATGTGGTCGTATTTCTCGCGATATCGAAACTTCGGAGTTCACGACTTCGCGACTTCTCCTTCCGAGTCTCTCAACTCTTCGCCTTCCGAATTCACGATACCCGAAGTGAAGATATGGGTATGGATCCTCCCCTTGTCAAAGCCCTCTGTGCGTGACCACCGGCTAGGCTTAACACTAACACCTCTCGCTACTCGCCCCTTCGCGAGTTTCAACGTCGAGCTCCCATGCTCTTATCTCGCGAGTCACCGAGACGTGAGAAGTCAACAGAATTTCGACTCCTTCCACTAAGCGACGCGTGTCCAGCTGTCTATCACCCGGGCCCACCTTGTGGTTCTTCCACGTGTCTCTCATGCCTAGCTTTGGCACTTTGCGACTTCGCTTCCCAAAACGCTGCCTCCTTTGTATCCCGACACCCAAAGTGCTGAGATCCCGAACTCCTCGTTACTCCCTATCGCAACTCACGACTTCGGGACTTTCGGGACAAAATTCTTGACCTCCTATCCTCCGAAATGTCGAAATGCTGAGTTTCGACTTGTTATTAATGTTGGCCCCACAACGAGACTTCTTGCTCTGTCGGGACTTCGCACTTCGCTATTTCGCGAATCTTCATGCAAGGTTTTTGGTCCTTCAACTCGCGAATCCCCAAAGTGAGAATTCACGAGTGATCCAACAGTCCTTGCCGACTTGGATCCTACAGTCCAATTTCTCCTGAGCTTTCACTTGAAGAATACTTGCTGTAACCTTCCTGCTCCTCTGCAAGATCTAACAGCTCTCGGAATTTTGCGAATTCTCTATGAAGAATTTTGACCGTCTAATTTCTCCTTTACAACTCCTACGAAATGAACAAGGTATTCCTTCACGAAACTTGTCCACCTTCAAAACAAATTTTCTACGCCTCCTTCCAACACTTCAAGGCACTAGCCCTCTTGAGCCTTTCTTTGACAATTTCGAAGACTCTATCCCTCTTGAGCCTTTCTTTGACAACTTTGACGACTCTATCCCTCTTGAGCTTGCTTGAAATCTTCAAGTACTCTGGGGATAACTCCTGCACGCACTCCTTGCGACACTTCTTCAAATACGCTCTAGTATTTGAACCTCTTCGACTCGGTGCACTCCTTGCAACAATAGTCTTTCAACAATTCCCTCAGGTTGTAAGCTCTGAGACTCTACTCGGCCTATGCACACCTTGCACGGCTCCTGTGCTTAACTTGCACTTCTACGAGAATGAGAATAACTGTATCCCTCCTGATCTTCAGAGATAAAAACTATGAACCCTTGTCAACGCACTCCTTCCGGAAAAACTCCACTGCACTCCTTGTAGGAATTTTTTTGCTCAGATAGAGAAACAATTGAAACTCATTCCTTACTCTCTCTCTCAGATTTCAAACATTCAACAAGAAATCATTCATACATAGCGTAACAACAAATGCATAACAGAAAGAGTAAAATAGATATAAGCATAGCATTCAACATACATACACAAAGAATATCACAACACCATAAGTCTGAATCAAAGCTTCATGTATTAATTCAGGACTTTTGTACATGGGTGTTTTCAAATACAGTTCTCTGCTTCTTCTCCTCTCTGTGCTCTCTATGCTCGATTGATCATGATAATGTTACAATGATACAAGATGAGGGTGTCTATATTCGGTTTTCCCTCCTACGCTCTATACTATCTAATATGCATTTAAATCTACCTACTCACATTAATTATGTATTAATGCCTTCACCTACTATAGATGAGAGGGGATCACTCAAGATCTGTTTACAATAACTAAGTGTACTTCCTTTTAACTATTACATTAGCATCCACACATTTATTTCAAAACAACTCAAAACACTTTTGCAATGTGCTGAAATGCGTTGGCGCTTGTCCCAGCTGTCTTCCGCCTCCGCGCTTGCTTGTTGTTGGCGATGCTCCTGCATCATACTCCCTCACGTGAAAATTTTTCATGGGCTCCTGTCCATGAGCTCTCTCACGGTCTGCCCATGCTTTTGAATCTATGCTTCATTCTCCTAGCTGGCATCTTCAACTGGCTATCCCTTCCACTTGACCAAGTATTCAAAATACTCCTTTCACTTGGTCCTCTTACTAACTCTTTTGTCTAGTATGCTTTCCATTTGTGGTTTCTCTACAACTGGCATCTGTTTAGTCCAATGAACCTCTGGTTGTTCACTACCTGCTTCTGCTTCTTCAGCTTTAGAAGGGTACAAATCTAAGATGTTGAATATTGGAGAAATTTCGATCCCATCGGGTAATTCAATCTCATAAGCATTTGTCCCAAATTTCTTTATGATCCGGCACGGTCCAATTTTCTTCATTTTCAATTTATTATATGTCCCTCTTGGGAACCTTTCCTTCTTCAAATGTGCAAGAGTCAAATCACCAACTTCAAACTGAATTTGTCGCTTGTGTTGATCTACGTTGCGCTTATACTCCTGGCTCGAACTCTACAATCGCTCCTTCACCCGGCTGTGAAGTTCCCTCATTGCCTCGACAAAATCTTCTGCACTAGCACTTCTAATCGCAATCTGTTCTGAATCTCTCAATTCAGAAACTCCCCTTGGTTGTATGCCATAAACAATTTGAAATGGACTCTACCCTGTGCTTCTATTGATTGAATCATTATAAACAAATTCTGCCTGTGGCAGAATATTGTCCCACTGACTGTGGTGTTCTATCACCAAACTCCTCAGCAAGTCTCCCAAACTTATGTTGACAACTTCCATCTATCCATCCGTCTGAGGATGATAAGATGATTTGAACGACAAGTTCGTTCCCAACGTTTTCCATAAGGTTCTCCAGAAGTGTCCCACGAACTTGGTGTCTCGATCCGAAACTATTCTCCTTGGTAAGCCGTGAAGTTGAATGACTTCTTTGAAAAACAGATTTGCAATGTGAGTTGCGTCACTGGTTTTTTGACATGGTATAAAGTGTGCCATCTTAGAAAATTTGTCTACTACCACAAATATTGAATCGAACCCTCTTTGTGTTCTCGACAGCCCCAATATGAAGTCCATGCTTACTGCATCCCATGGCCTCTCTGGTATGGGTAACGGTTGATATAAGCCTGCATTCTGCCTCTTTCCTTTTGAATGCTGACAAATTCTACATCTATCCACGAATATTTTGACGTCTTCTCTCATTCCTGGCCAAAAATATGACTCATTTAACTTTGAGAACATCTTTTCATGACCGAAATGCCCGGCCAATCCTCCACTGTGTTTCTCCTTCAGCAAATTCTCCCTCATGGAGCATTTTGGAATACAAAGTTGACTACCCTTAAACAGTAATCCTTTCTGGATCATGTATTCTGTCCATTGACTTCTGTCCCTGAGAATTGGATTCTCAGCTGCTTCATATGCCTCCTTAAAATTTGGATCATCTGTGTACATATCTGTGAGGTTATCAATACCCAAAGTTTTGACTCTGAACTCCTGCAATAGCAAACATTTCCTACTCAAAGAATCAACAACTTTGTTAGCAGTTCCAGAAATATGCTTGATTACAAAAGTAAAGTTCTGCATGTATTCAACCCATTTAACATGTCTTTGATTCAACTTCTCCTGTTGAGTCACAAATTGAAAAGCATGATTGTCACTGTATAAGACAAACTCCTTAGGAATCAAATAGTGTCTCCATTTCTTCAATGCCTGAATAATAGCATAGAACTCCTTTTCATACGTGGAGTATTTTATTTTGGCTTTGTTCAGCTTCTCACTGAAGTATGCTATCGGTCTATCTTCTTGGATCAAGACTGTCCCTATTGCAAATCCACTTGCATCACATTTTACTTGAAATGTCCTTTTGAAATCCGACAACACCAAAATTAGTTGTTCCGTGATTTTCCTTTTCAACAAATTTAAGCTTTTCTCAACTTTTTCTGTCTAGTGAAAAGACTTGTGTCTCTTATTCACTTTGTCCATCATCGGTGCGCTAATTCCACTGAAATTCCTGATGAATTTTCTGTAGAAACTAGCCAATCCGTGAAAACTTCGAACTTCAAAGATACTCTTTGGCGATGGCCAATTCTTAATCACCTCCACTTTTTTTGGATCCATCTTCAACTTGTCTGCAGAAATAACAAACCCCAAATAAATGAGCTCTGTCTTCATGAATGAGGATTTCTTCATGTTTATCGGCAACTTCTATTGATGTAGCCTCTTCATCACTATAGTCAAATGTTTCAGATGCTCTGCCTTTGTTTTACTGAAAATCAGTATGTCATCAAGATACACAATGAAAAATTGAAATCCTTTAGGACTTCATTCATCAATCTCATGAAAGTGCTTGGTGCGTTTGTTAAGCCAAATGGCATAACAAGCCATTCATACAAACTTTCATTGGTCTTGAATGTTGTCTTCCATTCGTCTCCTTATCTCATACGAATCTGATGATATCTGCTTTTCAAATCAATCTTTGAAAAAAAAATCGCTATGTTCAAGCAATCCATCAAATCGTCCATCCTTAGCAATGGAAATCTGTACCTGATGGTAATATTGTTAATTGCTCTTGAGTCTGTACACATTCTCCAGCCTCCATCTTTCTTTGGACTGAGTACTGTCGGAACAACACATGGACTCAATCTTTCTCTAACTAACCCTTTGTCCATTAAATCCTAGACCTGTCTTTTGACCTCTTCATTCTCCCACATCATCAGTTTGTACGCTGCTTTGTTTGGTAAACTAGCTCCAGGTATGAGATCAATATGATGACTTATACTTCTAATAGGTGGCAACGAACGAGGTAGTTTTTCCACTACTATGTCAGCAAATTCTTCGAGTAGCTTTTGGATTTCTTTTGGTAAATCATCCACTCTTGTGCTAGTCAAAACAATTTTAGGTTTCCTGACCACAATGAATTGTGGATCTTCCTTCTTCTTAACCTCCTTAAGAAGTTACTTCCCACTCATGAGAAGTACAGTGTTGCTTACTTCAGGTTTCACCTCTTTGTCCTTAATCGACAACAACATGTGAGTTCTCCCATTCTTTTCTAGGGTGTATGTGTTCTTTCTCCTGTCATGAACCACATTTCTATCATATTGCCACAATCTACCTAGAAATAGATGACAAACATCCATGGAAATGACATCACACAATATCTTATCATTATATCCTCCTATTTTAAATTCAACTAAACATTGTTTAGTGACATTTACCTGATGTCCTTTTTGTAGCCATGAAACTCTGTATGGACTTGGATGTTCAATAGTCTCCAGCTCCAGCTTTTCTACCATCTCTGTAGAAACGAGATTGTTTGTGCTACCACTATCCACGATGACTTTGCATACCCTGTCCTTGGTCTTGCAAGTAGTCCGAAAAAGACTGTTCCTTTGCACTGGATTCTCCACCTCTTCTTCTGGCATTAAGAGAACCTTCCTCATCACCAATGATCTTCCACCTTCAACATCCTCTACCTCAACATTCTGCCTTTGTGCTTCAGCAATGTGAGTTTCGCCACCTTCTTTCTTCTTATCTGGACATTCATAAGATTTGTGTCCATTCTTTCCACATGTGAAGCATTTTATTACTCCACCTTTGCCTCTTCCTCTTCCTCTAGCTTGAGGAAAAGTGTTGTTATCAACATACTATCCTCTCTGTTTGGCATACTTCCCTCTTTGTGAGCTTCCACCCCTCTCAGGTTGAGGTTGAGGTTTCTTCCACTCTTCCTTAGGCTTCTGACTCCTATCTTGGACAACTGTTTTGCCTCTGGGCTGACTTCTGCCTCGACCTCTTTGACTTTGCTTTCGGATCAGCTTCTCTTCAACCTTTAGAGCTATCCGATAAGCATCTTCTATGGTCCGAATGATCATCATGCTCATCTCATCCTGAATTTCATATCTCAGACCATTCATATACCTGGAAACCTTTTCATCATCACTTTCGTGATGACCTGCCTTGATATTTATCTTGTAGAACTCTTCAGTGTACTCTTTCACTCACATTAGCTTCTGTCTCAAATTATGCATTCCTCGAAATAGAGTAATTTGATAATCCTTGGGGATGAATTTTGCTTTCATCTTCGCGATCATTCTATCCCAACTCTTGATTTTTTGCTTGCCTTTGCAGCGTCTGTCAGCTTGTAGTTCATCCCACCACAATGTTGCATGTCCTTTAAGACTTGTAACATCATGTTTAACCTTCTTGTCTTCTTAGACATCTTCATAGTCAAAATACGTGTCCAAAGCTCTAATCCAGTCTAGAAGTTCTTCAACATCCAGGTTTCCTTCATATACTGGAATGCCCATTTTTTCTCTAGCACTCATTCTTGCAACAACCCTAATTAGGCGTTCATTTGCTGCATCTTCTACTGCAACTTATTCTCCTTCATGTCCATCTTCATCTTCACTTTTAGATTCACTGACATCTCCAACACCAGTTGTGCACCTCTGTTTTATTTCCATGTCCACAAGTCTGTCGTGTATGTTATGCATCTCTCTTTCCATGGTTGGATTTGGCACCTGCCTACCCCTTTCTCCTAGCATTTCCATCTCCTCTGGTGGATCGGGTGTTTGTCTGTCTCTTCTTCTCGGTGGCATGGTAAATCTTTCTTTTCCCTGCTACAGAAATAAAAGAAATCTTTTTGCGCTCTGATACCACTTGATGCAGACCCCCAACCCTCTAACGACCCTCAGGTCAAGGTCCGCTACAGGATCGTTCTAATTCCTGCCCTTGAGTCGGATTGAATCTTCGATTCCTCTTCGGGGAATCCCACGCACATAAAATGGTGCTTCTCCACAGGTCCTTATGAATTGAGCCCATGTAATCAAATACGAAGCATCAAATTCCAATCTCCCCCTGACCAAACAATGTGGTCGTCTTTCTCGCGATATCAAAACTTTGGAGTTCGCGACTTCGCGACTTCTCCTTCCAAGTCTCTCAACTCTTCGCCTTCCGAATTCATGATACTCGAAGTGCAGATATGGGTGTGGCTCCTCCCCTTGTCAATGCCCTCCGTGTGTGACCACCGGCTAGGCTTAACGCTAGTGCATCTCGCTACTCACCCCTTCGCAAGTTTCAACGTCGAGCTCCCATGCTCTTATCTCGCGAGTCACCGAGACATGAGAAGTCAATGGAATGTCGACTCCTTCCACTAGGCGACGCGTGTCCCCCTGTCTATCACCCGGGCCCACCTTGTGGTTTTTCCACGTGTCTCTTGTGCCTAGCTTCGTCACTTCACAACTTCGCTTCCCAAAACGCTACCTCCTTTGTATCCCGCCACCCGAAGTGCCGAGATCCCGAACTCCTTGTTACTCCCTATCGCAACTCGCAACTTTGGGACTTTCGGGAAAAAAGTCTCGACCTCCTATCCTCCGAAATGTTGAAATGCCAAGTTCTGACTCGTTATTAATGCTGGCCCCACAACGAAACTTCTCACTCTGTCGGGACTTCTCACTTCGTGATTTTGTGAATCTTGATGAAAAGTTTTCGGTCCTTCAACTTGTGAATCCACGAAATGAGAATTCACGAGTGATCCAACGACCCTTGTCGACTTGGATCCTACGGTCCAATTTCTCCTGAGATTGCACTTGAAGAATACTTGCCGTAACCTTCCTGCTCCTCTGCAAGATTTGACGGCTCTCGAAATTTCGCGAATTCTCTACGGAGAATTTCGACCGTCCAATTTCTCCTTTACAACTCCTACGAAACGAACAAGGTATTCCTTCACGGAACTTGTCCACCTGCAAAACAACTTTGCTATGCCTCCTTCCAACACTTCAAGGCACTAGCCCTCTTGATCCTTTCTTCGACAACTTCAAAGACTCTATCCCTCCTGAGCTTGCTTGAAATCTTCAAGTAATTTGGGGATAACTCCTGCGCGCACTCCTTGCGACACTTCTTCAAATACGCTCTAGTATTTGAACCTCTTCGACTCTGTGCACTCCTTGCAACAACAGTCTTTCAAAAATTCCCTCAGGTTGTAAGCTCTGAGACTCTACTCGGCCTGCGCACACCTTGCACAGATCCTGTGCTTAACTTGCACTTCTACAAGAATGAGAATAACTATATCCCTCCTGAGCTTCAGAGATAAAAACTCTGAACCCTTGTCAACGCACTCCTTGCAGGAATTTTTTTGCTCATATAGAGAAACAATTGAAACTCATTCCTTACTCTCTCTCTCAGATTTCAAACATTCAACAAGAAATCATTCATACATAGCGTAACAACAGATGCATAACAGAAAGAGTAAAACAGCTATAAGCATAACATTCAACATACATACATAGAGAATATCACAACACCATAAGTCTGAATCAAAGCTTCATGTATTAATTCAGGACTTATGTACATGGGTGTTTTCAAATACAGTTCTCTACTTCTTCTCCTCTCTGTGCTCTCTATGCTCGATTGATCATGATAATGTTACAATGATACAAGATGAGGGTGTCTATAGTCGGTTTTCCCTCCTACGCTCTATACTATCTAATTTGCATTTAAATCTACCTACTCACATTAATTATGTATTAATTCCTTCACCTACTACAGATGAGAGCAGATCGCTCAAGATCTATTTACAATATCTAAGTGTGCTTCCTCTTAACTATTACATTAACAACTGCACATTTATTTCAAAACATCTCAAAATAGTTTTGCAACATGCTGAAATGCGTTGGCACTTGTCCCAGTTGTCTTCCGCCTCCGCACTTGCTTGTTGTTGGCGATGCTCCTACATCACAAAACTTCCCTCTTACAAAAAAAATCCTTAGTTAACATTCAACATTTTCTCATTACTCATTTCTTTCATTTATAATCAGTTATATGTGAATACATATCAACAACATATATCAGCAACATATCATCAACAAATCATCTACACAAGGAACAGAAAGAGCACAAGATGTATGTACAATTTTTCTTTTTATTATGGACTTCAATCCGGGGGTTTTTCAGCAACAACTGAATAGAGTAAAACTCTACAAGAGCACTAGATATATATGCAAGACTCATCTTACATTCTCAGCACCCACTGAGATGAGGCAACAATCCTCAACAGATATCAATCTGTCAACATAAACAAGTGCATCAACCATGCACCAACCTGTGTCAAACAACTTGTAATCAACCTGTACCATAAAGAAGTGCATACAACCATGTACCAAGTATATACCAATCATGTGTCAACTACTCATCAATATGTACCAACATCATCAACTATACACCTCATGTATGTGCCAACTCATCAACTGCTTGTCTCAACCATGACTAGTTTTGGATTAGTCAACAACCCCAAATTGAAATAATCATAACTTTGTACGATATGAAACTGATACAAAATGTTCTTAAGTGTGTTTTATGCAATTCCTCCAGGTGACACTACTTGGAACCTCTTATAAAAGGAGTTATAGCCAAAATAACATACCTTGCTGAATTCTGGCTTATTCTAGAGAGCGACCTTGTAGAGTGTGTGCCACACAAAATATTCATTGAAATGATATGAAAATGTTACAAAACATATTAAAGATTGTACCCAAACCAACACATTTTTTCTCACAGAATTTGGATCTGTTATGAATAAGTTATGACATTTTTACGCGAAACACCTGTTTTTGACTAGTTTCAGGACTAACCACAAACCCTATTTTCCACGGAGTGTAACTCCCAAAATACAACGACCCACAAGCTGAATTTTTTACCACAGATACTTGGATATGTTTACTCAATGGCATATCAATCCCATTTTCTAAATCATTATATAAAAATATTTATAGCCAAAATAGTGAGATGACTTGTAAATAACATACTTTAGAAAGCATCATGAAAATAATTTATCCTCCCTTCAATTCCGGCTCTCTTTTCTTCACCTTCCTTCTGAAATTTGGATTAGATATCCTTTCTTACGTCATTCACCTATATATCTTCAATATTATCAAGTGTTCCACACCAAAAATTCTCAAGAAGCTCTCACAAGAATCTCTCCATCAATACTCCAAAATATATTCTCACAAAAATCTCTCCATTGATCCACAAAAAGGATGGTCTACAAGAGACCATTGCTATATTATTTATACTTTCATCCTCTAGGTCACTTAACTCATTTTTAGGTCACTTAACCCATTTCTAGGTCACTTAACCTATTTTCCTTATTTTAGGGTTAACCACTTTCCATAAATAGAAATTTC
>ML791548.1:40967-53075 GCA_009831015.1 Picea engelmannii
GGTCACTTTGACTTCTTTGACCTTGGGGGCTTCAAGCCTTCATGTGGGGGTCCTTCATCTTCGTAAGGCCATAACTCTCAAACCATGAGGAGTTATGTGACATTCCACATACCACCGGAAATGGAATGAAAAGCACTATCCATATAGGATAGTTTCACCAACAATTTCCTTGATCTTCATCTCATTATTCCACATACAAGCATGGGTCCTCCAACCATTCTTATAGGATAACTCAATCCGTAAAGCATCTTCCCGTGAGGGTTTTCACCATAAGGGGACCACTTTGGAGTTCATCCATTTGTGCACCTTATCAATCATGATAAGACAATAATGAGAGAATGGGTCCTCCAACCATTCTTCTAGGATAACTCAATCCGCAAAGTGTCTTCCCGTGATGGATTTCAACATAAGGGGACCACTTTGGAGTTCATCCATTTGTGCACCTTATCAATCATGATAATACAATAATGAGTCATCTATACATTTTTACAACAATGAATCATATACCAATGAAACCACATCAATCCATCTTCATCATGTATCAATGACAACTCATTGATCTATCTTCATCATATCAATGACAACTCATTGATCCATCTTCATATATGCATTCTCATCAAGGAAAATACATATTATATTACATCAATCATCAATCAATCAATCCTTTGACATCAATCAGTCACTTGACATCAATCAATCAAACCATTGGCATCAATGACAACATTATCCAACAATCTTTCCATGAACTTCTCTCTTAGTTTGGAGGACGTGATTTAGTGCCATGTTGTGAAGGACATATGCAATAATCACTTGACCCGGGTTTGGGTAACAAGACACTTCAATGCATAAATTCCACTTTTGCACCATTCTATATGCCTCCAAGTACCTAGAGAAAAAGAAAACAACAAATTTTGATTAGGCATTTAAAATTAAAACTTTTAACATTGAAAAAGAGCTATGTGCTAATTTTGATTAGGCATTTAAAAATAAACTTTTAACATTGAAAACACTATGTGCTAAGTTTGATTAGGCATTTAAAAATAAACTGTTAACATTATGTCTCTCTAAGTGGCCACCACTAGACTTAAATGATCTCTAATCTTTTTTCATAAGAATATGTAGAACACTCATAATGTTGAAATTAACAAAACTCAATGTATGGTGTCAAATAAAGTTGCAAACAAATTACTTGATACAATCCAATTTATGGAGGTCTCAAAGCACATGGCTCTCTATCTTGCATGGCTTTGGATCGCTGGGAGGAGTCAATTCCTTTGTCTGAGATTTGTAGATCTCTTCCAAATGATGTTATTGAAAGATATGAGTATCACCAAGCCCAAGAAGCTATAGTTGAAACCTAGGAAGTCCATCACCCAATGCAATGAGTTAATCCCAAAATTAATATCTAATATAAACAATTTTGAAGGTATCAAAACTGTATTTTTACATTAACATGAATATCACGCGAACATTGATGTTAGAGTTGCACAACATTAACCTAGAATCATGCAAGCATCGATGTTAGAGTTTCACAGTCACTATCTGTTAAAAAAACTTTAGAATGTTTTCACTTTTCAGGATTACAGTTATCAAATTTATTCAAGATGCAGAGCGATCGTTGCAAATTTCTCAATCCAAGGTGAGATTATGAGTGCTTAATAAGCATAAAGTTATGTTTGAGCCTTGGTGGGCTTGGCCAACTTAAGATATAAGCTGGCCAAGTGCCAATGCAAGTGCAGGTTGGAACATCTCGATAAAAATACTCGACACTCAATATGCCTCCTAAAACCCAGCAGCAACAAATTAATTATTCCACATTCAAGTGTGCTTAGCAATATTAGTCATCAAATGTGGCTCGTATTCATTTGGAAAAGGAATATGTTACTATATTTAAAGAATAATTTACTATATTTAAAGCATGACATGTACTACGTGATTCAATGGCTTGGACGATTCGGGTTGCAGAAAATAAATGCCACTCCTCTGAAACAACCTTGAGGTTGTATCTAAGATTCCTAGAAGGATAATTCATAATCAAGATTCCTATCGAGGCATAAAAATATTTGTAAGTGCAGGTTTGGAACTACTTTGTGTGTAATTAGCAATCCCTTGACACCTTCTTTGATCAAAGCAATCCCTCGGCTCCTTCACCCACTTCCTCAACCTCTTCTCAACATGGCTATGATACCATGTGAGATTTACATACAAAAGTACAGATAAGAACACACTTATAATGAGAAAGAGTGGATTTGTATATTAGATGATACAATGTCTCATTACATAGTAGGAGAAGAGGATTATATTATGTAACTCCAAAATACGTAACTAATAACCACTACATTAATTACTATATCAAATGCCTGATTATTACATCACTTTATTAGTGATTTATTATTATGTCTATTCTTAAGTCCTAATATGCCTAAGTTCTAAGTATGACCATTATCTCCAACAATTTTCAAGTCAAGGTAGAAACCTTTATTAGTGCATTCAAGGATATGCTTTGTGATATTTTTGAACCACCAAAATGGTTCAAGGCACTCTTCAAGATTTACAACCAGTGACTTCATCATCATTTATCTTCACTCTACCTGCATAAAAACAAAATGATCTAACTGTCTTACGTCCACTCTACAAGACAAGATACAACTACCAAGGAAAACCATGAAA
The DNA here is from genome assembly GCA_009831015.1 of Picea engelmannii. Classification (NCBI taxonomy): domain Eukaryota; kingdom Viridiplantae; phylum Streptophyta; class Pinopsida; order Pinales; family Pinaceae; genus Picea; species Picea engelmannii. The sequence goes on from ML791548.1 coordinate 43,638, forward strand.
CAATGGAAAACCAATAGAAATCTTCAAGTTGTACAAACAATGACTTAATCATCATCTATCTTCACTCTGCCTGCATTAAAAAACAATGATCTCATTGTCTTATGGCCACTCCACAAGACATACTGCAACTGCCAAGGTAAACCATGAAGTAATGGAAAACCAACATAAATCTTGTCCATGCACATGCCTTTTAGAATGGAATAATTCACATTATCTAGGTTAAAAGACTTTTCATGGCAATGCAATATTTCCCAAAATCAAATGATTAGCAGTTTATAGGCATGGGTATAGTTGTCGCAAGTGAATGAGGTTGCATGTGCCAAATAAACTACAATTAGTCGAGTTTATACCTCCGTGACACTAATCTTGTGCATTTATTCAGGAGAAACTCGGTATAGTGGTCCTTTATCACCTGTGGACGTCCAAGCCACCATGTTGTTTCATTATGGGATCCCCTCCTAACAAGGGACAGGGTTTTTGAGGTAGACGGAGTACCAGGTTTGAGCCCCAACGTGCCCGAGATTCATTCTTATTGGCTTCTAGTGTCCTTGAAGCTTTGACATGAGGTATAGGCTTTCATTCGCAGAGGGTGTCAGTGCCTCTAGTAGAATTTGGGGTGGAGAGAAGTACGCCTGAAGGAGGCATACTGGAGACCACGCCCCCACAGAAGCGAACACCATGAAGAAGAGGGAGGCCTAGGAAAGACATGGGAAAAAAGGAGGAAGACCACCCCCCAGCTGAGCCAACTGTGCATCCCATCGTTGAGGGGTCTATGACACTTACTAATTGGTCGGGGCCTGTGGGGAATAATAGTAAACGAAGTGGGGGATGAAAGAACTAGGCCCTCCTGTCAAGAGTTCCATCCAACAGTTAGAGCAGGCCCAACTTTCCATAGCCGAACTCTACCTAGAAAATAGAGAGTTGTGGTGCCAGTTGGCGGCGAAGAACCAGGAGGTATTAGTGTCACAGGGTCGTGGAGTAAGCATGGTTTGGGTCTAGAGACAGCTTCGAGAAGCTCAAGACACAATTGTGCAGTTGCACGAGGCACATAGGATGGCAACGAAAGAGGAAAAGGAAATGTTACAAGGTGCGAGAAGTAGTCCGAGAGAGGGTGCACGCGTAGGAGATGCATAATGGGCGAGCCTTTGCTTTGCATTCCTTGAAGTGACGGTTAACATTTCTTCTCTTTTTTCATAAGGGTTTTGTATTCTCACTATGATCGGGTCGATCGGTAAAGAGGTCGATGATATCTATTTGTATGTGGCCCAAGTTTAGCGGCAATTTTTTTTTAATTATATGAAATTTCGAAGCGTCTTGAAAGTATCCCATTCCCTTTTGGATGTAAATTAACTGTGTTCTTTATCTGAGTTTTCCCATGAAAATTATGGGATTTTATAATTGTTATTATTGCATTGTAAATTTGTTGATATGTTCTCTCTAAAACTTCTGATTTCGATTGACGTTGACGTGACTTATTAACCTGGGGTTACTTAAAGTATTTGAACATAAAATTTAGCATTCTGATGGTGGCTAAGGATTTCACTTAGGGGCTCTACTCATGTCGAAATCACTAAAGGAAAAAAGATATTGTGACTACCTATACTTGAGTGGCGTCGGGGATCGGTAATTTAAAATGTAAAATTTAATGTGTATTCTATTTTGTAACCCCCCGACACCGAAATCGCGTCGGGTGTCGGCAGTCGGTGATATCGCTCTTTTCTTTGTGCGATGCTTACCTTTTCATTTTCCGATTGAATCTAAATAGGTCAGTCTTCGGTGATACCCATGCCAAATTTCAATCGTAGAAAGAAAGACTTTCATCTGTCGATGCCGATGAAGATCGGTGTTCGGTTGTTTTAAACTTCTCAAACGATTTTCTTCACCTTTAACGTTTACTGATGCCGAATTCCTAAGTGCGTTGGGGAAAGATTTAGTGTGTCAATCCCTGAAGTAGCTTGTTAAGGACCCTTCAATGTTTAAGATGATTCTTTTTTGTATGTTCATGCAAACTTTAGAAAATTCAAACATGAAACATAAAAAATAAGCGTAGGTATCAGTTTCATACTGAAGTCAATACAAACAGTGCAAAGGATCAAGTGGTACCCAAAAATCAAAAAATGAACATAGACTTTTAGGGTGTGTTGAGTGCTCAACAAATGAATATTAATTGGGCGAACGTATAGTATACGTTCCTCCTTCAAGGCTCGGTTGATACAAAAACTAATGGAGAATTTAAACTAGTCTTAAATCGGAACGTCTTAACCTTTGTATCTGACGTTTTTTGGTTGATGCTTTCATGTCTGCTTGTGGGGTTTGAACCTCGTTCCTCCTTTGTTCCCTTTGAACCTGAATCATTCCCCTTTATTTTTTACAAAGTTTAGCAAAGTATTCACCGGCGTGAGGCCTTTAATTACCTCTACTCGCCTGCTTCAGTGTTGCTCCACTGCTAGCGAGCGTCCATAGCCCCGGTGGAGTCACCATGGAATCACAGACCTTGCTCCAATGCCAGCGAGTGTCCATAGCCCTGGAGGAGATATATGCATACTCTCTCCCACTATTCACTCTTTTGACAATATCAATTTCATTTCGGCAAGATGCACTGAGTGAGTAGGAGAGAAGGATGTTTGTTTATTTTCTAGGTGAGAGAGTTAAGGTGGATGCTTCGATAGATTCATCTTATGGGTTCATGTAGTCCTTTCCAAATTTCCTTCTTTCCCTTTAGGTTTAACCGAACCACAACGTAGACATTTATGACATTTTTCCAAAGTCATTCATTTGCTCCGGTTGGATAGAGGATTCCTCAAAGTAACCACAAGTTTTCCAGTGTTTCTAGTGTTTGTGAGTGAGCGGTGAGTTAGGAACATGGTTTTCTAGGTTGCACGACCTTAATACTAAACATCGTTTTACCGGACATACCTTCAAAAGCAAATAAATCTAGGAAGAAAAAGAAACAACAAAAGGCATACTTGTGCAATCGTGAAGACATTCAACAAAGAACGTAAAACACATAATTTTTTATTTTTTTTAACATACTGGAAGTATTGTTTTAGGGCTTGGCCATTTACTGGGAGGGAATCAGGTTCTCCCCTCAGACTCTGTAATCGATAAGTGTCTGACCCTATTTTCTTAGCTATCTAGAAAGGTCCAAGCCATAGACTCTGAAACTTAGAATGTTTCCCTTTAGGTTCATTTGCTCTGTCCCGCTTCAGGACTAAGTCTCCTACTTCAAAATTCTTTTCTTTAGCCTTATGCTTATCGAACCATCTTTTCACTATCTGTTGGTGAGATAGGAATTTTGACTTAGCCTTTTCTCTCTCTTCTTCCAGCATGAGCAGAGTGTTAATCTGTTGTTTCATGGCCGATGAGGGTTCTTCATGGGAATCTTGGGCCAGCTGAAGAGATGGAAGATAGAGTCCATTTGGGAGGATGGATTCTTGCCCATAGACCAAAAAGTATGGGGAATTTCCTATGGCTTCCTTGGGTGTGACCCTATTGGCCCATAGAGCATTATAAAGTAGATTATGCCAATTTCTTTGGTTATCTGTAACCGTCTTCTTTAATATCCTTACCAAGTTTTTATTAGTCGAGTCAACCACACCATTTCCCCAGGGATAGTAATTTGCAGAGTAATTGATTATGATTCCTTTGTCCAGAGAAACCTATGTCAATAGGGTTGAATAGAAGTAAGTTGCATTATCAAAGACCAGAACAGAAGGGACATCGAACCTCATGAACAACTGATGTTCTATGAATTGGATCACTACCTTCTCGTTTACATGAGTCAGAGGGATGGCCTCTACCCATTTCATGAAATAGTCGGTGGCAGTAAGAATGTACTTGTGCAGTTTTGAGGAGATAGGTGTGATTTATCCTATGATATCCAAATCCCACTGCTCGAAAGGTCGAGAGAAAGTAACAGGTTGGAGTGGGACCGCCTCTCTATTCTCCTTTCTATCACTTATTTGACAAGTCTTACAGTTTCTAGCGTAAGTATGAGCGTCTTTGAACAAGGTGGGCCAATAATAGTCAGCTCTTAGAATCTTATGAGAGGTAGTGTTTCCTGCAAAATGTCCCCTGATGGGGCCATCATGGAGTTCATTCATGACTTTGTCTACGTTTCCTCGTTAGAAACACCTTAATAGTACCCCATCGTAATTGATCCGAAAGAGCACCGAATTTATAAGACAATATTGTGCATATTTTAATCTCAGGGCTCTCCTTTCTCTAGGATTGAGGTTTTTGGGACAAGTCTTGTGATGTAGAAGATAAGTTAAATATTTATACCAAGAGTCTTGTCCTGGGAAGATGTATTCTACTTCACCACACCATAGTGCCATCTCGTTCTCCCACTCGAGATATTCATCACTTGATCTTGGGCTTCAGCTGCAACCTTGCACAACCCTTGCCCTTTTACCAATTTTATATCCAGATCGAATTCCTGGACTACCGTTATCCAGTTCCCTCTTATTTCCCCCATTTATTGCTGGGTAAACAAGGATCGAACTGCAGGGTACGACACAATTACTTTAGTGTGATTCTTGAGGATGTAAGACCTAAAATGTTTTACTGCCTTATAAACTGTGTAGGCATGTTTGTCTACAACATGATAATTGAGCTCATCTCCTTGAAGATTAGTACTCATAAATGACACTGGGGCTTCGTTGTTGCCATCATCCTTTTGATTCAAGACTACAACTAGCAATTGATCGAAGACAAAAGTATAAAGGAAAAAGTCTCTATTGAAATCGGGACTTCGCAACACTGGGGCCTGGGAAATGGAAGCCTTGATATTATTGAAGGCATATTTTCTCTCATCATCCCACTTAAATTCGACATCTTTGTGAATCATCTTTTGTAAGGGTTTGATGATTTCTGCGAAGTCGGGAGTGAACTTCCTCACAAAATTGATTTGCCCGAAAAAGCACTGCATAACTTTCTTGTTATGGGGTAAGGGAAGTTGAGCTATGGATTTAATCCTTTCTGGGTCTATGTGAATCCCTGCTTGAGATATAATGTGACCTAACAACATACCTTCCTCAACATCGAAGATAGTTTTCTTAGGGTTTAAGGATATATCATATTTCCTACATCTCTCAAAAATCTGAGTTAAGTGTAGGATGTGCTCTTCTCTATTCTTTGAATACACTGTTATGTCATCTAGATACAGAACCATGCATTTATTGATTTGTCCCTGAAAATCTACATCCATGGCTCTTTGGAAGGTTTCTCCTACATTAATTAACCCAAAATTCATGCGCTTATAAGCGAAGGTTCCCCATTTGGTTCGGAAAGTGGTTTTTAAATGATCTTCCTCTGAAACAAGGACTTGGTTATAACCTGAGAAACCGTCTAATAGAGAGAAGATCTTCGAGCCATACATGGTCTGCAGGAGTTGTTCCATCAGTGAGACTGGGTAATTGTCCTTTTCTTAATCCCTATTGAGGTTCCTAAAATCTATGCATAGGTGGATTTCCCCTGACTTTTTCCTCACCGGAACAAGGTTCTCTACCCAAGTGGAATGCCTAACCTGAAAAATGATCTTGGCATCTAAAAGATTTTTTAATTTCTGATACATAAGAGGTTCCAGGGATGGGTGATACTTTTAGAGCTTCTTTTGGAAAGGTTTTACTTCTAGTTTTAAAGAGATGGTGTGTTGAATGATGTAGGTATCATACTTTTTCAAATCCCTATAGGACCATGCAAAGACATCCTGGTATTGTCTGAATAATGTGAGGTAAACTTTCCTCTCTTCCTTAGATATAGTCTTGCCAAGATTCACATTCTTTGGACTATCTGGGGTTCCAAGGTTTATAGTTTCATGCAGGGGACAAGAGCTACCAGTCTTAGCATTTTTGGGTCCCTTAAATCGCTCTTTCAGATCAAACATATTTTCTATATTAGTTATCCCTTTTGGGATCGTGTGACCCTTTGATTTATCCATAGGTCGTCTTGTCCGAGGATCGGTTTCTTTGGACAACTCTTGGAATTCTTCATTGTCAATAGCGAGATCTTTGAATGGAACCCGTGCTAAGAGGCCCGCCTTTGAGCCACCGGTGCATTTGAGAGAGCAGCTATTTTCCCAGGAACAAAGTCTTGGCAAAGAAATGGAACTCGAACCAAGCTCATCCCACCCACAAGCTTCCAAAAACTGGCTGCCAGGTAAGTGTATTCCACAACTGGAAAAACCTCCTCTCTATCATATCAAATTGACAAGGGTGGGGGAACACACCCAGTTCATGATGGACCACGCACTAATAGGTAAATTCCTGGGACTATGGGTCCCTTAAATCGCTCTTTCAGATCAAACATATTTTCTAGATTAGTTATCCCTTTTGGATCGTGTGACCCTTTGATTTATCCATAGGTCGTCTTGTCCGAGGATCGGTTTCTTTGGACAACTCTTGGAATTCTTCATTGTCAATAGCGAGATCTTTGAATGGCACCCGTGCTAAGAGGCCCGCCTTTGAGCCACCGGTTCATTTGAGAGAGCAGCTATTTTCCCAGGAACAAAGTCTTGGCAAAGAAATGGAACTCGAACCAAGCTCATCCCACCCGCAAGCTTCCAAAAACTGGCTGCCAGGTAAGTGTATTCCACAACTGGAAAAACCTCCTCTCTATCATATCAAATTGACAAGGGTGGGGGAACACACCCAGTTCATGATGGACCACGCACTAATAGGTAAATTCCTGGGACTATGGCCCACCGAGAAAGACCTCACCCGCTGGATAAAGGACTGGTGGAACCCTAAAGGGGATTATGAGGTACAACTTAGCTCTAAGGGTTTTTTCACAATTATCCTATATAACCTAGAAGACAAGGACAAAATATTCGACAACGGACCATACTTCTACAACTCAGCAGGCCTATTTCTAAGATTCTGGACTGACAGATTCAGCCCAGAGCAGGAGGACTTCTCAAGAGCCCCGGTCTGGATACGACTGTACTCCCTGCCCCAGGAATTTTGGCTGGAAGAAATACTAATGGGTATAAGGAATACGGTGGGACAATATGTCAAAACCTCAGAGGCCACGAAGATAAGGAAATACACCTCATATGCCCGTATATGCATTTACATGGACATCTCAAAATCCCTACCGGGATCTATCACACTGGAATACCAGGATGAGGACTGGAACCAGAAAATTGATTATGAACATATACCCTTCTGATGCAGAAAGTGCCATGAGCACGACCACTTGTTCAGGTATTTCCCCCTGAACGCCTCAGCCCCTAAACCAGCTGAAGCCAAGCAGAAGGACGACTTTACCAACGTCACAGGAAGGCGAAAGAACACGCAAAAAAAATAGAACCAGAGCTCAGCCCCAAAGGCCACTTCCAAGAACTCCTTTGAGGCTCTCAATCAGGTACAGAAAGAAGTGGAATCACAAAACCCCCTCCAAGCTTCAATGCAAGCGAAAGGTAAAATCCCTGAAATACAACATACAACTAATCCGAAGGCAACCACTCAGTCAACACAATCCAGCAGAGATGAAGACACTATTATGCTTATTGATGAAACGGATCTGGCTGAAATAGACCTAGAAAAACTGGAGGAAGCCCTCAACCAAAGGGATCTGCAGCATATCCCAGTAGAACAGCTCAGGAAAGTGCACAAAGTGTTTACTGACTCCACGATAGGATCCACAGCTAGATTGGGCATCTCCTCAGATCCCAACCCCGAGCCCAAGAAATCCACCAAGGAAGGCAAGAGACGCGGACGCAAACCAACCCAACAACTCATTCGGGAGGCAGGGCACTTAATGATCAAATCGGGCCAGATACAGAGGCTATCAGAGGGATATCTCCACCCCCCCCACCATCCTCATGATGAAGACTATATCTTGGAACATTAGAGGCCTGAATGGAAGATCCAAGCAGCGGATCCTCCGAGAATGTATCAAGACAGAGAATCCAGATATCTTACTACTGCAGGAGACCAAGTGTGCAGGACGGGAGGCGGAAAGTATCTTCAGGAGCAGCTGGAGAGATGGGGAATTCCTCTTCCAGGACTCAGTAGGCGCATCTGGAGGACTGGCTATCCTTTGGAACCCGCAAACGATCACTCTATCCCACCCCTTCTCTACAAAAGACACCCTAACAGCCTACTTTAGAGTTACAACCTCTTCCAAGGAAGGGGCCATTACAAATGTCTATGGCCCGCATTCTCTCCAAGACAAGGAGAGCTTCATACAAACCCTTCATTATGTTCAAACCCTCATACAATCGCCGCACTGGATCATTGGAGGCAACTTCAACATGATCCTAACTTTGGAGGAGAAAACAGGAGGAATTAAACGGCTGGAACAGAACAGTGGTAAGTTCAAAACCCTTTTAGAGCACTTAAATCTGGTCGACATGGAAACCCGAAATGGAATTTTTACCTGGTCCAATAGAAGATTAGGGCACCAGCACGTGGCCTGTAGGCTGGACCTCTTTCTAGTGACAGAAGCACTCATTGAAAGCGACCAGGCAATGGAAGCAAATATCATACCTAAATCAGGGTCGGACCACTGGCCCATAGTCTTTTGTCTGGATCCGAGATTCCCCACCAGGCCCAAGCCCTTCCGTTTTGAAATTTTTTGGCTTACTCACTCGGACTTTAACCAGTTGGCACATGCCTGGTGGGCCCAGGCAGAAATTGATCATGGCACTCATATGTACAAGCTCCAACAACGCCTCAAAAACTTCAAATTTTACTTAAAGGAGTGGAACAAGTCCACCTTTGGGAACATCCTTCTCAGGAAGAGGGAAATCGAGAGTCAACTTGAGGAACTTCAACGAACACTAATAACAAGGAGCCGAACCCAGAGCTTAGCAAAGGAAGAGGAAAGACTCATAACGGATTTAGAAATATGCAGAGAACAGGAAGAAATCCTGTGGAGGCAAAAGTCTAGAGTCCAGTGGCTTAAAGAAGGGGAGCGCAATACAAAATTCTTCCATAGGGCGATGACACATCGCAGATACATCAATCGCATCACCCAGCTGGAGGATGGGCAGGGAAACCCAATAAGAGATCATGATCAAATAGCGGAAGCACTCACCTCCTTCTACCAAGATCTCCTCATAGAGAGCAACACAAACAGGGAAGAAGCCATCCAAAAAGTCACCTGGAACATACCTAAGCTGATCAGCTCTTAGCAGAATACAACACTATCAAGGCCTGTTACTCAGTCTAAAGTGGACTCAGCAGTAAAGGACATGCCTACAGGTAAGGCACCAGGCCCTGATGGATTCACAACGGACTTCTCCCACTACTGCTGGGACATGATCAAGGAGGATGTCTGGAGGGTAGTCGAAGAATCCAGAACATCCGGTCAAGTTCTCTCTGCTCTGAACGCGACCTTCATCACTCTCATCCCCAAGGAGGAGCGCGCCACCAACCCGAAGCAGTTCAGACCAATCTCCCTTTGCAATGTCATTTATAAAATAATCACAAA
>ML791548.1:53125-67351 GCA_009831015.1 Picea engelmannii
AAAGGTCATTGCTAATCGCCTCAAGCCGATCCTGCCGACCATCATCTCTAATGAGCAATCTGGCTATGTGGAGGGAAGACAAATCATGGACAGCGTCATACTGGCCAATGAGGTCATCCACTCCCTAAAAACAAACAAAATACCAGGTATGCTTATCAAACTTGACCTCTCGAAATCTTTTGACAGATTAAGTTGGCAATATATGCGGTCGGTTCTGGAATCCTTTGGCTTTGCCAACCACTGGGTCGACTTGATTCTCAAGCTCACCTCTTCCTCCTTCTTTTCAATCCTTGTTAATGGCACTCCCTCCCGACCTTTTCGCTCCACTAGGGGAATCAGGCAAGGAGATCCCCTTTCTCCTTTCCTCTTTGTCATCATGGCGGAGGGCTTAGGCCGCTATCTCAAAGCGGCGGTCCTGGAAGGCTCACTCGCTGGACTGCCTCTCCACAACCTACACCCGGCACCTTCACATAGCCAATTTGTTGATGATACACTCCTCATGAATACCCCCACGGTCAGAGAAGCCACTAAGCTCAATTCAATCCTCTCTGACTTTTCGGACGCTTCTGGCATGATGCTCAACCTGGATAAATCCAAACTCTTTTTCTTTAACACACCAGCCTCGGTTCAGGCTCACCTCTCTAGTCTGCTTGGTATTGCCAGAAGCTCCCTCCCTTCCACTTATTTAGGCATTCCCCTAACAGGAGAATCTGCGAAATCTATCTCTTGGGATAGCTTGTTATTATCCATTTCCAACAGGCTGAATAACTGGACTTTCAGACCTCTGAACATTGCTGCCCGATTGGTCCTACTCAAGTCAGTTCTCCAAGCTCTGCCCACTTATCTTTTTACAGCACTGGCCGCACCCACCTCGGTCATCAAGGCTATCAGAAGCCTTCAACGTAATTTCTTATGGAAGGGAAACCAGAATAACAGGAAATGGGCTTTAGTTGGATGGGATAAACTTTGCAAGCCCAAAAAGAAAGGAGGGTTGGGAATCCGAGATCTGGGGAAGATGAACCAAGTCATGGGAGCCAAGATGTGGTGGAGGTGGCTGCAACATCCGCAAGAGCTATGGGAAAAGATGTGGAAGAAAAAGTATGCCCCGAACGATCACTCCAACCAATTAATCAGATTTAATGAACAGGTGCAAGGCTCCAACATCTGGAACACAGCCTGGCGAAATCGTCTCCTGATACAACAACACGCCTTCTGGGAGATAAGAAATGGCGAAAATGCACTCTTCTGGCAGGACTCATGGCAACAAATACCCCCTCTTGAGGATATGGAAAGCCTTTACACCATCAATCTCAAGCTACGACAAAACAGACTCACGAGGGTTAAAGATTTTTGGATCCCAACTCAAGATAGGCAACCCTGGAGAAAATGGAAAACCAGTAGAACATAGCTACAGTTTACGGAGGAGACTGATCTTCTACCGTGGCAGGAATGCATGCAATACTGGAAAATTCCAAGTAAAGAAGGACCGGATGTTCTCAGATGGGGCCATTCCACATCTGGCATTTTCTCGGTCAAAGAGGCTTACCATTTACAAGGGAATCCTCCAGACCAGATACCCGAAACAATCTGGAACAGAGTCTGGCAACCCTTTCTATGGCCCAAGGTCTCCTTCTTTCTATGGCTCACAACTCAAAACCGTATCCTCACCTGGGACAACCTGCACAAGAGAGGCTTCACAGGCCCCTCCAAGTGCACCCTCTGTCAGCAAAACGAGGAAACCATGGAACACCTCCTCAATACCTGCCACTATAGCCAGCAGATTTGGGACTGGGGCGCCCAAGCCTTGCGACGCTCACAGAGACACCGAGGAAGCATACGGGACACCTTAGTTAACTGGGAAACAATCTCCTTCCACAATCCAATTCTCCAGCGCATCTGACAATTACTCCCGGGCTTTACGTTATGGTCAATCTGGAAAGAAAGGAACAACAGAACTTTCAACTCCAGACAGTCCCCCCCTACCAATACTTGGGAAAGGGTCAAGCGGCTCATCCGAGAAACTATTCACATCCAGCCCTGGTTACACGAAGACACGCAATGCAAGCCCGAGGAACCTACAATTACGCTTGCAGCCACAAGGGAGAGCCAAAATCGGGAAAGACAACAGTCCCACGCATTGGATCCCACCCCCACCTGATTTTTTCAAGCTCAACTTTGATGGGGCTTCTAGAGGAAACCTTGGACCGGTCGGCTTCGGGGCCGTCCTTCAGAACCACCTGGGCAAGATTATTCATATGATCGTTGGTTTTCTGGGTGAAAATACAAACAACGTGGCGGAACTCACAAGCCTAGTGAGAGGCCTCCAAACTACTATCCACCATCGGTATCATCAGCTGGTCATTGAAGGAGACTCCCAAGTAATAATTCAACTCATCTGCAAAATCCTTCACGGCAAGCCACCTTGGCGGATCTCCCCCAGCTGGAGACTCTTCGATATTTTGGAGGATTTTGGCGATATTATCAACCCCAATCTTACCTTAATCCCTTCTCATGTTAAACGAGAAGCCAACAAGATTGCAGATCATCTGGCAAATACAGGGATTGATGCCAACACAGAACTCATATACTGGCAGGCCCACGACTCTGAAGAAACAGACCTCTCCAGGCATTGAAGAGACCTTGCTTGCAGAGATTTCCCAGCCCCGGATGGGGTGACACGTAGCTCAAGGGCTACAGGTGGACTTCCACTTGGCCCAGGCATAAATGCTGAGATCCGCCACCCACGAGCCTGTATTAACCATGGGGGACGGCCATAGTTGCAGTGGCAGGACGGAGCGACCTTTCCCTCGCGCGAGCATTTACAACTTCAGCGCTCCTGGGATGGCAAGGGTTAAAGGTAGGAGGATGACCTCGGCTTTCGATTATTTGGTTTTCCATTTTCCCGGACAGAGCGGGACTGCACCCACCTCGGCTTCGAGCTCGGCCTGGAAGCTCTGGTGCGGTCCAATTCTCATCGTGCCCAGTATTCATCGTGATGCTCTGGTGCGACTTTGCATTTTGCATATTGCTTGGATGCTCTGGTGCGGTCCAGCATTCTCACTGCATTTCTTTCTGACCGCCATGAGACAAAGCACGCTTGCCTGTGCCTCGCACCTTAACTTGCAATTGCATTTGTTCTGCTCTTGGTTCATTGGCCTTCACCTGCATTTGCCCCGCTCCTTCATCATGGCTCGGAAACGCGACAGACCTCGCCGTGGCGCGGCCTGGGAGGCTCATAAGGCGCAACGACGTCGTAAGGAACAGTTGGAACGTGCCTTGGCACTGGCGACATCCATTCTTAGGAAGAAAGCCAGGGCAGATAGACTGGCACGGCTTGCCACCATAGTTGAGCCTGGCGTTGGTTGTAGTCGAGACGTCAAAGGGAATGCGCCGGGCGACCTGCAGAAAGTTGGTACTGAGGAGGAGTCTCCCCCCTGCATAGTGGTGGAATACCCGTCCATGGAGGACCTGTCGATTATTGAGAAGACTCGGGGGGTGACCCATCCGGAAGCACACAGACCCACTCTGACCCTGCTAGATGATACCCCCGGCTGTATCATGGAGGAAAAACCCTGGCCTGGTGATGACATTTGCAGCTGCCATGGTGCACAGGCGAACGAAGCAGGCTCGAAGGATGCAGAGACTGATGCAGAGAAAAGGGTGTGTGAAACGGGTTCTGAAGCGACGGTGGACGTGGGTGGCAGCATGCATGGTTCACTCATCTGGGAAGAGCACCTGGCTCTAATGTTTGACCTTTGTGGGCAGCTGTCGGACCTGGAAAATCGGGCTCTCCTCATGGGCCAGCGAATGACATGTTCCTCGATGCGTTTTCCAACACGCCAGCCAAGCGAAAATGCCCCCTCTGCGCACAAGCCTTCGCCATCCTGGCAGGGACCACGCGGCAGACTAGCGAGGATGACAGGTCACCAGGCACCTAGGTTTCATATGCTATTTCGGTTCCTAGTTTTATTTGCTCTCTTGGTTCCTAGTTTTATTATACTACTGTTATACGTGTATTCAGACCATTCGACATCTGTCCTGGTTTCCTCCGGGCAGGACAGATGCCACTTTGTTATTATGCTTTTTATGCTATTGCTACTCGCCCTCTATATTTGTTGGTTTCCGATAATTGGCATCATTTTGGGTGATTCCAGACCTACTCTTTTGTACACTCTATAAAAGTTTTGTTTATCTAATATAGCAGGTTCCACTTTTTATTTAAAAAAAAAAATAGCGAGATCTTTGAAATTGTCTTGGTTAGTCAAGAAGTTTATGATTTGTTCATCTCATTTGAAGACTTTCGAATTGGAAATATTATTAGGTACCGACGGTTTGTAGAGAAGTTCCACAGTGAATCGGGAGGCTTCATAATATTCTAAAGGCGACAGCTTGGAAGCGGTTGTGGCCAAGGAGTCAACAAGAATATTATTTTTTCTGGGGATCGCAGTGATATTAAAAGCCTCAAAGTTCTCTATCAACCTATACACCTCCTATTGATAGTTCTTTAGATGAGGATAATTGCAATGTATATTATTTCTTGCTTGTCTAACAATAATTTCAGAGTCCTCGAAAACTTTCAATTCTTTGATATCCAAATCTATGGCTTTCCTTAATCCTTGTACCAGAGCTTCATATTCGACAATGTTATTGGTACATTCGAATTCTAGCTGAAATGACAAGAAATGACATTTACCTATAGGATCGATGAGGATGCATCCTGCTCCAGACCCTTCTTGAGATTTAGATCCATCAAAATAGAGGGTCCAAATTTGTGAATGGGAAGCACTATTTTTGTTTTCCTTATTAGTTTCTTGCTCCCTGACCTCTTGTTTCGCAAGCTCTAGCACTGAGTTTTGTCAGAAAAGGGTGTCTCTTGTCGGTATCGACAATTTCTCTTGGAAAATCAATTCGGAGTTTTGGGTAGGAGGAACATTAGATAGGAGGGGGCGAAATTTCCAAAGTAAGATTCACAGGAATAATTTCCCAGTATGGGAAATCTCTGGATGAGGTCTCGTTAGGGGATTCTAAGTCAGTGATTGTATGTTTTATATATCTCTCCCTGTCGATTCTGATCATGTTCTTGTATCCCTTCAGTGATAGCCAAAGGTGTATCCAGTCCGTACTGAAGTAACCGTTTAGCTTTTCAGACCAATCTCGACTCAGTAATAGCCCATATGCCTTTGGGATATCTACTACAATAATGTCGATCACTTGCACAAACGTGGGGTGCGTCGATATTCTGATCGTCACATCTTTGAGTTCTCCTATGACCTTGACCTGGGTCCTATCCAGTTGTATGACATGTTTATCACTATTGCGAGGAACGACATTCAATTTCTTGAAAATAGACAAGGGCATGACGTTGGAGGATGCTCCAAAATCTACCAGACAGTTGTGAAGTTTCCTATTGAAGATTTCAAATGTTTGGAGGAACGGGGGAACAAAATATTTTTCCTTTCTATCTCCCGAACAAGTATTCACAGTTGGTTTTCCCACCGGATCTGTGTAAGTCAAACTTATTTCTGGGCAATTGCCCATTGTTGGGTTTTCCGTAGAGTTCAAGGCTTGTAGTAGAAAATGTTTTTGCTGAGGGATCCTACATATATCCATGAATGAAATATTGGCCTTTAGCTTCTTCAAATCTTTGACCACGTTGTAATCTAGTTTGGGCGATTCTTGGGTATGGATGCTTATAGGATTTTTACTGAGAGCAAAAGATGTATTTGGGTGGTCAGAATTTAACTTACCTTGCGATTCACGGGTGGCGTCAGTATCTTTGGAGTCAGGTGGGCCCTTACTGTGTGTCTGTATCACCAAAACTTCCACGGGTTGGTCCCAAGACTCAAACAAATCGTCGGAAGGCATGATCAGGTCAGGATCCTATATCATCATGGATGTATCTCATGGTGGGTCGACTTCTTCCTGGTCATCCATATTCATAGCTTAACTGCTTGGTTGTTCGGTCAGGGAGACTTCGTCTAGAAACCTATTGGCCATCAAATTCATGGCATGTACCCATTAAGGGCAGTCTCTTTCGGTGTGGTTTTCCTGATGATAAGTACAGAAAGAATTAGATGCAACATTCCCTAGATTGATATTTAAGTTAGTAGGGGGAGGTTCAATTGCTTTGAAAGGCGGGTTTATTTTAAAGAAAGGATTATAGGGCCTTTGGCCTTGGTTTCCCTCCCCTACATTTCTCTTCATGTCTATGATTTCATTTGATAATTTCTTAACCATGCATTGTAGATCTTCTATATCACCATTACCTTTGTTAGGAGTCTATTCAACCGGTTTTCCCGGAGGTCTAGTCAGAAGGAGTCCTCTCCTGGGAAGGGGTTGGCTTTCTTTTTTCACTAAGGATACCTGACCCTCCTTACATCCTCTCATCTATAATTATATTATCTTGGCCTCCTCAAAATTTTCTGATAGGGTTTGCTTAGCGGCTCTTTTTACAAAAATAGAAATAAAAGTTGGGAGCACGTTGGCATAAACCTCGATTTGCAACTCTTGAGTTGGTTTTGCCGCGTGATGGAATTTGTTCAAGATGGTCATGAATGTCTGGTTGAAGTCTTTGACCCTCTCTTTTGGACTCATGGTGGTTCCGAACAACTCATCCATCAGGGCTCTCTTAGTAGTTTCCTTTGCAAATTTATCTAGAAAATCTTTTTGGAACTTAGTCCAGCTGGTTATCGATCCTGCTGGCAAGTTGAAATACCACGTGGAAGCTGAATTTTCAAATGTGTAGGGGAAGAGTTTGTAGACTAAGTCTTCATGTTGAATGTTCATAAGTATGATTGTGAGTATGAACTTCTTGATATGATCTTCAGGTAATCCTGAAGTTTCGGTGTCGTACATAGGAAGCAGTTTCTCCGGATGCCGGGGAAGATTATGTATTCGTCCGGGGACGACCATGGCATATCCGGCCAACTAGGGTTGATTGTTATGAAGCAAGATTTCTCTTTATTCCTCATGGTTATTATTACCCTCCATATCTTCAGAATCTGAGTCAAACTCTTCTTCTTCGAAAAAGTTGTTTGGCTCAGAGACGTCAGCGAATGGCGTTTCGGGTATCAGATCGAGAGGTTATTGGATTTCGGTAATTGAAAAATCTATTAAGTCTTCTATGGAGTGCAAGGAAACCTCGTTGGGAGTGCTAACCACTAATATTCTTTGTTTCTTTCTTCGAGGAAGGATGGGAGCTAAGGACAACACATCGATCTACTGGGTGTAGGCTCTAGTGATTCTTCTGAATTGATTCACTTCCTCATGAGGAAGGGCGTAAGGTATTTTAGGGTGAAAACGTTCTTCCTCAGGCTAGGGTGAGTTATCTGTTTCGGGTATACTCAACGTGTGTGGGTTGTACTTTGAAGGACTAGCCATGCATGTGGGATGTTACGAATCTGTAGGCTGTTTGAAATGATAGATAAAATATATATTCAACCATTCATTCTCAGGCCCTCCTAGCACCAATTATGTTCATGGGTCCTAAATCCCTTGACTCAATAGTAGGAACCAAACCCACCACCGAGGCCCAATTATACTCTGCAGTGTTTAAAATGGAATGGTTCTCAAGATCTTGCAATCCGGCCAATTTATCGATGGGATTTTGTGTTTTCTTGTGAAGTCTCTTCCTTCAGTTAGGACTATTTTATTTTGTATTTTCTCTTGGGTGGGGCTGATATGAGAGATGCAAGCCAATATAAACTAACTTGAAAAAAAAGGATTAAGTTTTAACTATTGGGGAAGAGGTTAAGCTTGGGATAACCCGCTACTCAACATGCAGCCAATTACTCTATACCACATGCTTAGTATTAATACATTAACCATGTGAGCATCCAATTACTATCTGAGAAACTAAATATCAGAAAGAAAGAACATATGTAATAAGATAATGGCAAGCAAAATAATTCATCTACCATAACCATGCATTACATAATAACACAACGATTTATCTTCATTATTAAAGCAAAGAACATCAAAACATTGCACTAGATAACTTGACAACATAATTAATTGATCTTACTCATTACTGCATCATTCATGAAACATGATAGGAAGTAGTTCTTCTCCAAGTCCAATCACATGCATCTGATGAAAATAGTTTGTCTTTGGTCCAGAAGGACTTCTCAATTCATAGCAGTCTCAAAATAATTCTTAACAACCAAAAAGAAAGAGTTCTTACAACACCCATCTACCTCTTGCTAATTGGTCGATGTCTTTATTTATAACATAAATTTTTAACTGAAACTAACGGCTAAGTGCAGTTTAAACAAAACAAAAATCACCATGTGGCGTTATCTTCTAACAACTTCTTTAACAGTCATCCTGAGATACTTCTTGGAAAGGGTGACTTCTTTAATATTCAATCCAAATGACAAATAGTTCTTCACAAGTTTGGGCCCATGGAAATATATGATGTTCCATCGAGGCCGCATATATTCCCCTGATGTCCACTGCATGCGCTCGATACTTTACTAAACTGGATTTTAGTTGTTGTATAATGGTTCAGGCTCTGATTGAATGTTTTCCGAATTGTAGTACTTTCCCTATCTTCACATTGGCTATTTTTGCGAACTCTTCGGTCCATAGCGCATCTTGTTCGGCATGCAACTTGACCACGTCGCTCAGGTCAATGAAATTATCGGGGGTGTTGAACTTGAGGATCCCGACGTCCTTTATCACTCTATCAATTTTGCTTTGGTGTTTCTTTCAGGTTCATTGGCGAGATCACAGAGCAAGCTTTATTCGGTAATAAGGGAATCTTTCCTGCAATCGGGGTTGATATAGTTTAGTGATCAAGAAATATGATATAAGGTACCAACAAACATAATGGACCGGTACATACCTGTGGATCTCATTAGTCTCGATCGTTTAATACTTACGTGATCCCAGTTTCTCCTTTGTACCACTTGCGATGTCTTTTATCCACGCCACCGCTCCTCTTTAGTTTAAACGAGTCGCATCAGCGCGCCATAGCGTGGCAATTAGAGTACGGTGAATATGAGCATCGAAACCGTCATAGTAGCCGCTCGATCTTTAGGGATGGAAAAAGATGCCAGAGTTGAATGTGTGCATGTATGCTCCCAGAAGGTCAGATATCGTAGTAAGGAAGTCGTTAAATGCCTCTAGAATCTGTATTACCAAGTGTGTCAACTATAATTTGTCAATAATGGAAGCTGGGGATTTTAAAGAGATTGGAATGATCATACTGCACATTCTCTACAACTTCGATCGATGATGATGTATGTGTTCTGGATTACATCCGATGAGCATCTGTGATGCGTTGAGTCTTCAAGGCATCTCATCATGAAGCGTGAGCCTTATTTTGGCATGCTCTGGTTTTCTCCTTTGTTTGGATATAAATTCTTGAAATTCTGTGGGGAATTCCATGCATAAGTCGAGTTTATACCTCTGTGACGCTGATCTTGTGCGTTTATTCAGGTGAAACTCGGTGTAGTTGTCCTTTATCACTTGTGGAGGTCCAAGCCACCACGTTGTTTCATTATGGGATCCCCTCCTAACAAGAGACGGGGTTTGTGAGGTAGTCGGAGTGCCAAGTCCGAGCCCCAACATGCCTGGGATTCATTCTTATTGGCTTCCAGTGTCCTTGAAGCTTCGACAGGAGGTACAGGATTTCATTCAGAGGGGTGTCAGTGCCCCTAGCAGAAGTTGGGGTGGAGAGAAGTACACCTGAAGGAGGTATGCTAGAGACCATTCCCCCACAGGAGAGGACACCACGGAGAAGAGGGATGCCTAGGAAAGAAATGGAAAAAAATGAGGAAGACCGCCCCCCAGCTGAGCCGAGTGTACATCCCGTCGTTGAGGGGTCTATGACTCTTACTAACTAGTTGGGGTTTGTGGGGAATACTAGTAAAGGAAGTGGGGGAATAAAGGGGAGGGAGAAAGAACTGGGTCCTCCCGTCAAGAGTTTCATCCAGTAGTTAGAGCAGGCCCAACTTGCCATAGTTGAACTCTACCAAGAAAATAGAGAGTTGTGGCGCCAGTTGGCGGCGAAGAACCAAGAGGTATCGGTGTCGGAGGTTCATGGAGGAAGCACGGTTTGGCTCCAGAGATAGCTTCGAGAAGCTCAAGACACAATTGTGTAGTTGCGCGAGGCATAGTGGATGGCAGCGAAAGAGGAAAAGGAAAAGTTACAAGGTGCGAGAAGTAGTCCGGGAGAGGGTGCACGCGTAGGATATGCATAATGGGCGAGCCTTTGCTTTATGTTCCCCAAAGTGATGCTTAACATTTCTTCTCTTTTGTCATAAGGGTTTCATATTCTCACTGCATCTGGGTCGGTCGGTAAAGACGTCGACGATGTCTATTTGTATGTGGCCCAAGTTTAGCGGGAAAACTTTTTTAATTATACGAAAGTTTGAAGCATCTTGAAAGTATCCCATTCCCTTTTGGATGTAAATTAACTGTGTTCTTTATCTAATTTTTTCCACGCAAACTATGGGATTTTATAATTGTTATTATTGCATTGTAAATTTGTTGATATGTTCTGTCTAAAACTTCCGATATCGATTGACGTTGACGCGGCTTATTAACCCGGGGTTACTTAAAGTATTTGAACATAAAATTTAGCATTCGAATGGTGGGTAAGGATTGCATGTAAGGGATCTACTCACATCGAAAGCACTAAAGGAAAAAATATATTGCGACTACTTATACTTGGGTGGCGTCGGGGATCGATAATTTAAAATGTAAAATTTAATGTGTATTTTATTTTGTAACCCCCGGACGTCGAAATCACATCAGGTGTCGGCAGTCGATGATACTTCTCTTTTCTTTGTGCGATGCTTACCTTTTCATTTTCATGCCGAAGACAAATGGGTCGGTCTTCTGCAATACCCCTTCCAAAGTTCAATCGTAAAAAGAAATACTTTCATCTGCCGACGCCGATGAAGATCGATGTTCGGCTATTTTAAACTTCTCAAACAATTTTCATCACCTTTAATGTTTACCGATGTTGAATTCCTAAGCACGTTGGGGAAATATTTAGTGTGCCGATCCCTTAAGTATCTTGTTAAGGACCCTTCAATGTTTAAGATCATTCTTTGTTGTATCTTCAGGAAAAGTTTATAAAATTCAAACATGAAACATAAAAAATAAGCGCAGGTATCAGTTTCATATTGAAGTCAAAACAAATAGTGCAAAGGATCAAGTGGTACTCAAAAAGTAAAAAATGAACATAGACTTTTAGGGTGTGTTGAGTGCTCAACAGAACCTTCCGGAAGAAAGGGCACATTTGTAGGATACAGTGAGTCCTCAAAAGCATATTGAATCTACATTCCTTGTTAGAGACAAATTGAAGTAAGCAAAGATGTTACTTTTGAAGAAGAATTAGCCTTCCAGAGATCCAAAGAAGCTCATATGGAAATTGATAGTGAGACAATACCTTCTCCCCCTTCAACAGTTCATAGGGAGACATATATTATTCCAGATGATCCAATATCTTCGGTTGATCCAGTTATTCCAGCTGATTTAGTTGCTCCAAGCAACTTACCTAGAGATATCACAGTTGGACTCAAAAGGCTTGCTTGGGCCCAACAAACTCTACAAGAATAAAAAGGACATAAATCCCCTCATGGAACAACTAGAGAGATCAAGAGACCAAAGATATTCTCAAGCTACATTTCATCCATGACCCACATCATTGACTCAAAGCCATCTTTCCATGGAGAATCTTCAGGTGAACAAGTATGGCAAGATGCCATGAATGAAGAATAGCAATATATATTGAAAAATGATGTATGGTATGTTGTTCCAAGAATAGAGGGAAAGTCTGTAGTGACTTCCAAATGGATTTATAAAATCAAGCATGCAGGTGATGGAAGCATCAAAAAATACAAAGCAATATTTGTGGCCAGAGGGTTCTCACAAGTAGAGGGAGTTGACTATGACGATACTTTTTCTCTAGTAGCCCGATACACCTCCATTTGTTCTATCATAGCATTAGATAATTACATGGGTTGGAAGATACACCAGATGGATATAAAGACAACCTTTCTCAATGGTGAAATTGAGGAATAATTTTATATCGAGCAACCAAGAGGATTCATGGTACACAACGAAAAATCTCATGTATGCAGGTTAAATAAATCCCTATATGGTATAAAACAAGAACCACGTGCTTGGTATGAGAAAATGAATGGATTTCTAATGAGTTTGGGCTTCAACAAAAGTGTTGTTGATCCAAACTTATATTATCACATTGATGGCAATGAGTGTCTGATTTTGGTCCTATATGTGGATGATATTTTTCTCATCGGTTCAGAGAGACTCATTGTTGAGTGAAAACGAGCATTTACTGCTAAATTTGAGATGCATGACTTGGGCTTGATGCACTACTTGTTGGGACTATAAGTATGGTAGAGGACAGATGAGAGTTTCCTGAGTCAAGGAAAATATATTGTGGAGATAGTGAAAACATTCGACATGACAGAATGCAAATCCATGCCCACTCCAATGGTAATGGATTTGAAGAAGATGAATGCTATTGATTTAGAAGAATTAGATCCACACTTATACCGATAGTTGATTGGATCACTGATGTATCTAGTTAAAACCAAACCAAACATTTTCTGTGTAGTGAATGTGCTTAGCCAATTTATGAACCAACCGAGACAAACACATTGGATAGCTGAAAAACATGTATTGAGATACTTACAAGGCACAATTGGTTATGGCCTAAGATATGCCTCCAGTTTATACTTGAGCCTGCAAGGATATGCCGATGTAGATTGGGTAGGAAGCGCAGTGGACAGCAAAATCACCTCTATTTGTTGCTTCAATTTAGGGTCTGCCATGGTTTCCTGGTGTAGTAGAAAACATAGCTCCGTAGCATTGAGCACCGCAGAGGCAGAGTACATTGCATTGAGTGTAGTAGTTCGCGAAGCAGTGTGGCTTCACAAACTTCTGACTGACTTGTTCGATCATGAGATGGATCCTACTACTATTCATTATGATAGCCAAAGCTGTGTAAAGCTCTTCGAGAACCCTGTGTTTCATGATAGATCAAAACACATCGAGATAATGTATCACTATATCAGAGACATGGTGAAAAGGAAGATAGTACATGCGCAATATCTTCCTACTCATGAACTGATCACATATATCTTCACCAAACCACTTGCCAAGACAAAGTTTGAGTATTTCTGTGAGAAACTTGGCATGGTGGAAAATGCCTCCCTAGCTAAGAGGGAGTGTTGATGATTGCAACTATGTGAGACATTCTCCAAATTATAAACCCGAGAGAAATCCCCTGAGAGGGGTGTGTTCTTCCTATCTAAGACAGAGCTGGAACGTAGAGATGGCCTCCTCCTTATAGAGAATTGATAAGAACTCCAGATGATTCTCCTGTGTAACGCAATGGGAAAGGAGATCTGCAGAGTTGGACGTGCATGTGGTTGAGCACAAGGTGAACGTGTGAAATCTCAAAGTGTTGGGTGCATCGTCATTGTAAGGTAGCTAGAGAGGTAGGGGGGGGGGGCAGAGGGACCATAGTGATAATAGTGGAGGCCATTCAATGTAAGGTAGACTAGGTCCACTATATTATTAAATAAGACCCACAATGGTAGTTAGATATAATAAATCAGTAGTTAGATATAATAAATGTAAGAGGACTTCTTAGAAGGTTCTACTTCTAGAAGATTCCTCCTCTAGAATGTTCTTAGGTGATGGTAGCACTATATAAAGATGTTCAATCAATGTAATGGGATATGAAGATAAGTATTGTATTTGGAGTTGTAGCTCAATAGGAGGATGCCCCCTCAAAGAGACAAGTGATCAGGAGAGGATCCCTTCCATAATATGATCCATTGTATGGTGTTGCCCTACCTCAAGGGTTTCTATAATAAATGGTGGTTTCTTCTATCTTGCTTTGTGGATCTATTGTGTATTCAGTATTTGTGGTGATTATATTTCTAGATATATTCAAGTACTTAACAAGTGGTATCAGAGCACTTTCCTTGGTAGACATTGTGGACAAATATTTTTTATTTTTGCAGATTTTTTTCGGAGAAGAAAAAAGAGGGCCGCGACATTCCAGAAATTTTTGGTATATTTCTATGAAAAATTTGCAGAAATAGGCTATAGATCTGAGTTCCTCTCAGAAAAAAAACCCAATTTGAAAAAACAAAATTCCTGAAACGGAGTCCGAGAAATCAAGATATTGAAGTTTTAAAATCTGCAATTTTTCAGGGTTTTTTTCCGCGTACGACG
>ML791548.1:92590-122166 GCA_009831015.1 Picea engelmannii
TAACTTTCCAGAAGGCAAAGTTTGTTCCATTGAACAAAGGGGCCTTATTGGTTGAATTTCCTTCATGGATTGACATGTTTAAGCTCTAGGATCTACCCTTAGATAAAAGGGGCCAGCTCTGATACCAATTGTTGGACAACTGAGAGGGGGGGGGTGAATCAGTTGTTACCGTGCTTAAACAATTATACTTCTTTTAAAAAATTTACAAGGCACTCAATGATGATGACAATAATGCAGGGAAATAAACATTGACACATTCAACATTAATCACATATATGAGAAACACAAAGACATATATTTCCCGAGGAAACCCATACAGGGTAAAAACCTTTTTTTCTTTATATGATAAGTAATAGTTACATTCTTTACATTATCATACATATGAGCACCAACTCATAATGAGGCTACAACCTCAGTTTTGCAAGCTGCTACTTGCTGAGAGCACCAACTCTCTGTTTTCTCTAGCACCCACTAGAAGGAAGCACCGACTCCCTGATTTCTCTAGCACCAACTAGAAGGAAGCACCAACTCCCTGTGTTCAAGCCCCACTTGAACCTCCGAGGACACCAATCCTCCCTAGCACCTCCCAACCACCCTGAATTATAAATTCTTTGTTGCTAAAACTTATTACAGCGATATAAAATTATTCAATGGCTTACCATCCTTGTCATTGTTCTGTTACACTGCTCTGCCCTGTCTGCATCAGTGTCTTCTGCACACCCCTAACACTTTTTGTTCTTCTTCATTTTATGCTCTATGCGCCATATCCCTTCAATGCACCATTCCTCGACTATGCATTTCTTCTCCTACGCTCTGCCTCCTTGTACACCCCTTAATTCTCCTACACAACGACGACCCTTATCTCTTCTTTGTTCAACATTATTATAGTCTCTGTTGTCTTTGTGCATGCAATATTCGCAATGCCTCTTCATGCTCACTCCATGCCAAATTCTTCCACAACTCGAGTGCTCTGTTTGATCATCATCATGACTCTTCAACTTCTCTGGTCGTTTTCCACTCGTTCAACATCATTGTATGTTATATTGAGATTCCTCAGCCTCTCTGGCAGTTTGAGACTCTTCGTCTTCTCTATGACAGTCGAGCTCACCTTCTCTGTTCCAGTTACAGGCCTCAATGCTCATCCAACTGTCAATCGCCTCCATGAACATCTTCATCCCTCTCGAAGATTCCCAGAGACTCTTCACCTCCTCTGTCAATCACCCCGAAGTGTCTTCGAGTCCTCTGGCAGAAACCATCAGTGGTTTCTGGTAGTTACACTGTGTCGTGCTACAGTAGCCCTCCGATCTTGTTCAAATTCACCTGCACCGTTGGATTGGTTCCATGGGATCTTTAATTCATTTCAGCATTTCGGCATTCGGCAATTCAACATTCGTGTGAACATGTGTCTCGACACTCCTAGTCACGATCCCCGTAAAGAAGCTTGGTTGCTCTAGCTCTTTCCTCCATCTCTTGCTGATGTGACCAAGGGCTCTGACCATAGCCTTATGCATAACGCTTTCACAATTTCGCATTTCATGAATCTGGAGATGAGACATCTCGACTCTCCAAGTCGCGATCCCCGAAACCCCGAAATGGCGTGGGATCAACGGTCCCGATCTACACTTGATCTGACGGCTCAGATCATTTCGCGATTTCGCATTTCGCAATTTCGACATTCTTGATGTTTTGTGTTCTTGTCACTTCAAATTTCTAATCCATGAAGCTCCGAAATGGTGTCGGATCAATGGTCTAGATCACATCTTGATCTGACGGCTGCGATTAAATCGCAATTTCGCATATCGCGATTTCGGGATTCCCGTGGTTAATATTCTTTGACATCTCCAAATCTCGATCCACGAAACTCCGAAATGGAGTGGGATCAACGGTCCATATCAAACCTTGACCTGACGGCTCAGATCATTTTTCTATTTCGCATATCGCAATTTCAGCATACCTATGGTTAATATTTCTTGCCTCTCCAAGTCACGATTCGCGAAACTCCAAAATGGAGTGTTTGACATGCTTTGATCTTCTGCCACACGTCCCTCTCGGATCAACGGTCAAGATTTTATCAAGATTTCACAACTCCACGAGCCTTCGTTGAGCCTGATCAACGGTCCATATTTGGCCTCGATCTAATGGTTGAGATTATTTCACGATATCGCATATCGCGAGTTTGAGAGGTGAAAGGCTGGAGCATTTCATACCTTTGACTTTCCAGTCAGCGAAATGATGATCTGTGTCCACGTGTCCTTCCTGAAGATGGAAGGTCCTCCTGCTTTCGGGATTTTTTAAGCCCACTTCTCCTAGCACTTTAAAGAATGTGCAAGCTCTCCTGGATCCAACGGTGGTCAGACCCTACACTCGGATCTAATGCCCGAGATCTATCCTCCATATCTGCGTGCTCCTCTTGTCTACATTGAGATCTGATAGCCATCGGGAATTCTGAATTGTTGATCCAACAATCACTGTTGCTGCTCCTCCCCATTATCACTGTGTTGCTGATCATGATCCTGTACTCAAGTCATCATTGTTGTTGTACTTGCCATCAATGACAAGCATACGCTGCCTGTAAAACATGCCAACATACACTTGGTATATGGTAGTACATGGATAGGATACATCTCTTGGTGATGATGGTACTTGGTTGAGGTACACCATTGGTATTACTTGTTTATCATTTCTTATGGTACATGGTGTATGACATGATATGGTATATCATTGATGAAATGGTACAGGTTCGGTGCATGGTTGATGCACTTGTTATGGTACAGATCATGGTACAAGTTGATGTGCATGGTTTGGCACATGGTATGGTACTAGTGTTTATGTGCATGGTTGATGCATAGTACATGTTGGCACATGGTATGGTACATGCAGATATCTTGTGATGGTATGTTGGTGAATTTGGTACATACTTGGTAGAGGCATGTGTTGGTGATGGTGGAATAAACACATGAAGGTCAGTATAATTGTAGGTAAAACTATCATATATGGATAGTACGTGTTGTTGGCCCTTGACCAAGTTTTGGGATAATCTTGGTCATGTTTGACTGTTTTTGGGACTTTGATAGCCTGTCAAAGATGGAGCGCCAGACGAAGCAGAGATTGCAGAATCTTGACCCACTTTTGGGTCCCTTTTTGGGTTTTGGGAATATGTAATGGGAAAGGGATGTTGGCCCGTGGGTTTACCCACGCTTAGGCCACTTTTGTATGTATAAATATAAGGATAGGCAAGAAAGTAGTCATTGAATATTGTATCTATGTGATATAGGCTAAGTGCCAAGAAGGGATCTGTGTGATCAAAGGTTTTGTGCATTCTGTATACACTTGCAGAGCTTAGCGCAAGTCCATGTGTGAAGATATAGAAGGATTTGTGCTGTAGGGAAAGGAAGAAGGATCTAGTGAGCTGCACAGATCTTCTGTCCTGTGCAGAGTAAGGGTTTCTAAGGCTATGTGCTTGTAACCGATTGGTCGACGATAATAAATAAGAGTTGGTGGACATAGCCCCAGGGTGGGGGTGAACAACGTAAATACAGTGTTGTCTGCTTTGTGCCTTATTCTGATGCATTGATGTGATTATTTTCTAGGTGCTTTGAGATGAGTAGATAGATTTGATATGTATTCTTATGCTTAGTGCTTATGGTGCGTAGAATGTTAGATATGATCCATGTGTATATGCTAAGTGTTTGATCTGTTATATATGAATAACATGTTGATGCTAAGTGCTTGAATATTCTAGTTCATAGTGAATGCTACAAAGCTCTGTTATACTAGCGAAGTGGCTATTGATTGCATAATAAAGAACCAATAGTGCTAAGTGCTATATTAAGAGTTATAATCACAAATATGTGTCCCAGCTAAGGTTGCAGACACTTGAGTCCTGCAACCACCCCTGCCTCTACCTCGGGTGAGGCTTCATATAATTCGCAGGTGTTGTCGAAAGGGTCGGTAGTTAGGGCTTTGTTGGTGCGCTCTTGAGCGTTGAACCCTGGGTCTACCCCTGTACCAACACACGTCATGCCATTTCTGGTGATATATGGTACGCCACGTAGTTCCTCATAGTTGAGGAGATATGGCTCTGTGAAGTTGGAGGATGCCCAAGAATATTCTAGAAGCCTCTAGAAGGTCGTCAAGAAGCTTGACGAGTCAAAGTGTTTGCAACAAGGATTAATTAATTGTCGAAAAAGATTAATTAGTTATTGCATGGATAATTAATTATTTCATGTCATTAATTAATTATCGAAAAAGATTAATTAATTATTGTAGGGATAATTAATTATTGAGATTGGTTTTCCTTGATGTCAATCCTTGATAAATGTTGCACGTTGAAGTAAAGTGGCAATAAACATAAGAAAATTAATTATTGCAGAGATAATTAATTATTGGAGGGATAATTAATTATTGCATGTGAGTTGCATGCCATCATGAGTTAAATGGCAGTTGCATGTCATTAAGAAATTTATCTTTATAGCACAAAGAAGAGTCCATTACAAATCACTTATGTGTATTCACTTATGAGAATACAGGTTGGAGGCAGATAAGTCCAAGTGAAGTAAAGAAGGTCGAAAATCCAAGGGAGGATGAAGTTTTTGATGATGTGTTCTAAGGTATGTTATTTACAGGTCACTGTACCCTTTTTTCTATAATGTTTTTTTTCTAAAATGATTCAGATATCGAAAATCGAAGGCTGTTGAGAAGACATATCAAGGTACGTGTTGTATAAATTTCAACTTCAGGGTAAATATATGTGTTCCTGAGTGTGTTAGGGTTTTATTTTGAAGAAATTGGGAACAAGTATGTCTCAGTGAGTTATAAGCACTTGATTAGAAGAACTATTTTGTGGATTTTGGTATGAGGTATGTGTGGTTGCAGTCTTGATGAGATATTGATATCAGTAGCAACAACAGAGGTATCAAGATCAACAACAACAACAAAAATTTATTAGTTATAGCAGCAAAGGTAGTGACAGGGTTGTCTACATTTATATTTCAAGGCAGTTGGATATGGAAATGAAAGGGGGTTGTAGCCTCCTTTTGGTTGGATCCAAAAAATTAGGGAGTTGGAGCTTCCTTCAGGTTTCATATTGTAAACAGGGGGTTGGAGCCTCCTTCCAGTTGTAGCCGAAGAAATAGGAAGTTTGTGCTTCCAATGAATGTACTCTTTGACAAATAAGAAAATCATTCCATGGTTTTTTTCCGCATTGGGTTTTCATGTAAAACTTCAATTTATTGTGTTTATATGTTTGTTATGCACTGCTTTATGGTAATGATGCTATATTGAATTTTGATTGAATATCATTGAAGATTTATATTATGGTTAAAGAAAGAAAAGTACTATTATTGATTCACCCCCGCCTCTTAGTACTCCAACACCCTCTATGTTTTCCCGCTTGATTATGGGTGATTACTTTGGGGAAAATCCCCCTACTTAGGGTCTAATGGATAGGAAGAGAAATGACTCCTTAAAAGATAGAAACTGACCTATTATTACACAATTTCACCAAACCCTAATGATTTCTTTTAAATAAGGGAAACAAGAAAAAGATGAAGAATGACGCCTTGTATCCTTTCGTTCATAGTAGATCCCCTTTATATGTTTCTCACTCCTAAGTTGAAGATATCCTCCCAAAGATGACCTGAAACAACATATAAATCACTATACAAAATCATATATGTAATCATTATTAACATAAACATGTACTAATTATCATGAAATAAGTTATAAACATTCAAAATTATTCACAAGAACATAGACATGTGAATTGGGAAAGGAAAGCTCTCTTTTATTGATAACATATAAAGAAGATTAGAACTAGAATATTTGATGTCGACACCACTCTACGAACCTCACCTGGGTTCCTCCAATAAGAATTCAAGTGCATTAATCCCACAATCACTAGAAAATCCTCACAATTAGCATGAAAAATTAAGGGGTTTCATGGATTGCATAAGGAGGATGAGATAATGAGAATGTTGAGGATGGATACTCAGAACTGGATGCATAAGCTCAGAGAAAAAGAAGGAGAAATTTGGGTAGAGTTTCTTTGTTTCTTTATTCTATATCCTCAAATGACCCTCCCTAGGGCCCTTTTATATGAAAATTAGATAGTTATTTGGTTCTGAGAAGTGCTATAAGAGGTAAAAATGGTTGTGAAACCCATCATATCCCGTAAACCCCATTGGGAAGTGTGGATTTTTATTTTTTTGCAACTTTTATGAGTGTATGCGAGCTATATATGTATCATCTCACGTATGTACATGTGTTGCATGTGTATCAGGGCGCGTAGACCTTGAAAAATGGAGTTTTTAAGAAATAAACTCAACAAAAGTGATTTTCAAGTGTGTATATGGATGGTCCATGATACAAAATGCATAGTGGTGGCAGTTTGGACCATAAAATATACCCCCTAATGTGTGAGGTTAGAAGAGAAACCGATGGCCGAAATACATTACAAATTCTTAGGGAAAGCACTGAGTAAAGTGATCCTAGATGAGTGTTCGTGAGCATTTCATCTACAATAATATCAATTTCTCTGAGGCGGGCATACACATGCTCGGGACAAATTAAGCATGGTTTCCAATCAAGTACACCGCAGATCCATGTCAGATATATAGAATAATCATGGCCACATGAGAGATATATAGTGGATCCATGTCAAGAAGGATCGTAGCCACGAACAACACATAGTGGAGCTATGTCTCAAAATCATCGGAAGATATAAGAGTACAATAACATATACAAGTTGATCTTCAGGAAGTATCAATGTTTGTAGCTCGAGATGATAGCTTCATAACTCGAGAAATAACGTCAAAATCTTCAAAACTCAGGTAGGAGTATAACAAGAGTGTAAGACTCACTACCCTGGGGTCTTTGACAAGACGTCGCGAAAATACTGGAGGATATCGAACATCAGGCACATAAATTCATTGATTCTGAATATTAACTTAATAGGACTCTTAGGATGGTTGACTTGCAAAGCTCAAGAGACTAACTGCAGAATGGCCGAATTAGAATGTAAAACTTCCCTTGGAGAAAAGAACGACATATAAAATGTCTCAGGCAACATGTTATTGACATAAGTATGTGACACATGAGGCATCACAAACTCTCCATATGTTTTGAAGAGTAACCAAATGGAGGATGAAACAAATTTATGTAACGATAATAACTTCCTAAGGTCATGCTAAATCCAAAAACTGAGTAGTAGAATCAAATATTTTCTTTGTCCAAGGGAGACAAGATTATTGCCAATAAAAATAATAATGCATCCATTTCCCCTCTTTTTTGGAATATTTGATTTTTTTGTCTTTTTCATATATTTAACGAGCTTGAAAAAGAATAAAAGAACTCTCATTACAAAGGAGGAATGAGTGTCGCAGGAAGAATAAGAAAACTAGTTCCAAGCGCATGGAACATACTGATGCTTAGTGCAAGGAGACATGTGTAGGATAAGGACACTCGGGAAAATTCCTCCATGGGTCAGGGTGTTAGATCGCAAAGGAAAAAATGTTGCAAGTCTTGCACCTAAGGAATGCTCTAATGGTTCATAAAAAATAATATGGAGTTGGCAATAGGCCAAATATGAAAGAGTTAGACATGCAATGCGATTACGGATTGACACAAAGAATGAGGAGATTCCTTCAATGTAAAGTTTTATGAGCCCAGAGAAGGTATGATCAGAGGTTTTTCACGTTTAGAGAGTCTAAAAAACTAGTAAAAGAAGACTCCAAAGTGGTCTTTTTCATAAATTTAGCCCCCCAAGCCCAAAAAAGAATAAAACAATACTTAGGAATACTCTCCCAACGAGACATGTCTCGTGAGGCCTACCTTTTTCCTAGTTAATCTATTGGCAGAAAAAATGGGTAAATTTATGCCAAATAGATGTTCTTTCTAGACTAATTAACGAGTGTGAAAGAAACAAGGTCACTCAACGACATTTTCCTGTTTATGAGTCTAAAAAGGGCTTAAAGAATACTCTAAGGGTTTCATTTTTCATAAATAATCTCCAAGGCCCGAAAAAGAGATAAACCAAAACCAGGGAGAATGGCCCTTTTTCGCAAATTTAGTCCCTCAAGCCCAAAAAAGGGTTAAAATTACACCTGAGAATACTCTCCCAGCGAACCGTAGCTCCTAGGGTGTACCTTTTTCATAAAATTAGCCATCCAGACCGAAAAAGGGGTAAAATATCATAGGAAAGATGTGCCTTCAAATTTGACTTTGGCGAGTGTGAATGGAAAGAAGATCACTCGACAATCTTTTCAACTTTAGAGAGTCTGAAAAGAGATTAAGGAAGACTCTAGGGGGGCTCCTTTTTGTATGTAATTTAAACGAGGCCGAAAAGGGTAAACAATCTCTTGTTAGATGTCACTTTCATTGTTTTAAGTGAGCTTGAAAGAAGACAAACCATGCTCTAGGGGAGTCCCTTGGGTATAGGCCGAAAAAAGTAACCAAGAAGAAAGACAAGGCTTCAAATTCATATTCAGGGTGGGAATAAAATGAATCCCGAGCCTATAGGACACTTACAACATGGGTGCCAACATGGAAAAAAAGGTTCTAACTAGGGCACCCATGGAAAGGCATGCTCTACCACCTAACTATGACACTTCTAGAGCAACATGGAAGGTTCTGTGTCACACTTTGGTAGGATCAACCATATGGAAAAGAACAAATCATCAATAAAATGCAAATGCGAAGTGCTATAGACCTACCCTACATGCAAATGGAGATAACTCATGTTCTTCATAGGATGTTATAAATAATTCCTCCCATTAAAGAGTCAAAATCCAAAATCTTGATAGATTTATGTAACCAATAGATCACCAAGAGAAATAAATCCGTCCACCAAACCAACATTAGAGAATAATTATGTGTCAAAATTAGGTCAAAAAGGTCAAAAAGTTTATAAATATAAGTAAAAGGATCATTTTTACCATTGCATTGTGAAAAATACCCAAAAAGGCCAAAACCCCTCTTCCTTTTGCAAATTTGGAGAGCTACGATGGACGAAATCAACTCTCGCTTGGACCAAGTAAGTAATCCTTCCTTAAACTTGCAATTTCATCCATTTTTTATAAGTTTTAGGACGGTTTGGGGGTCACGCGCCCTAAAAAATATTCAAGCTATGTGTGTACACAGGTTGTATACAGTCAGCCTATGTATGTACATGGGATGAGATATAGTCATACTACGTACATATGCTACTGTCATCAAAACAACCTTTCTTCATGCACAATCTTATATAAAAAAGAGAGTTACTAACCCCAAAAATTATTTGGTGATGATACATGATGTATGTACAATGGCGGGAAAGAGAGCACGAAGAAGTGGACCAACTGGTCAAAGAAGATCCTGAGGCAGTAGCGGTACTAAAACAATGTGGCATGTGAAAATTTTTCCAATGTCCTTACATGCAAGCCCAACCAAGGCTCTTAAACCACTTGATCGATTATTGGAGTCTTGATGCATAAGATTTTATAATTGAGGGATAATCTCTCATACCGACAATGAAGGAAATATACTTCCTAACAGGCCTCTCAAGGAGAGGTGAGGCAGTGAACCTCAAGAATTTTCCTCTTGGACCATATGCGATTTCACATTATATAGAAACATATGGTGAGGTTGGGATTGAGAAAGTAAGATCTCAAGTCCCCATCTAGAAAATTATCAGCTTAAGCTTGAGGGTGATATTGTATATGATTGGACAGATCACTAGATCTGCAACACTTCACCAAGCTTCCATGGGTCAAATGAATTGTGTCGTGTAGTGTCATCAACCAATTGTATTTGACTAGAGCTTCACTATGCTCTATTATATGAAGTCCCAACTTATCGACTGCAAGCGCAAGAAAAACAAATTTTTTGGATTTGGAACAATGTTTTGTGCATTCTTTTATGAGAGAGTGTCAGGCATTGTTGGCCCTTGACCAAGTTGTGAAGATCCTTGGTCATGTTTAACCTACTTTTGGGACTTCGATAGGCTATCGAAGGTAGAGCGTGAGTTGAAGAGGAGATCACATGATCTTGGCCCCTTGTTTAGGGATTTTTGGGTTTTGGGCTTATGTAATGGGTATGGGGATATCGGCCCATGGGTTTACCCATGTTTAGGCACTTTTGGTAATGTATAAATAGAAATCTAGGTGATGTAGGAAGTTGTTCGATATATGTGATTGACGAGAGGCTAGAAACTGTGCTAAGTGCAACTTGTAAGTGCTTTGTGCATGCTATGTTGAGAACTTGCAGAGCTAAGTGCAAGTGACTGTAAGATACTGTGAAGAGGCTTTGTGTTGTAACCTAGGGAAGGAGGATCTAGCGGAGTGCGCATAGATCTCCTGTCCTCTGTGGAGTAATATATCATGGCTTTGTGCATTTAGAAGATTGAGGGAAATAAATAAAGAATAATAGTTTGTGGGAGTATCCCTAGGGTGGGGGTGAACCATGTATATCCCATGTTGTGGTTTCTTTGTGCATTATGGTTGTTCTCTTGATATATGGTTAAATGATTAGTGCACTGATGTATGCTTAGAAGAATCTAATATGGTGTCTTAGTGTTGAATACTGTGAATGAATGCTAGATCTGATCTATGTTGGTATGCTTAGTGCTTGAATCTATTTGATCTATGTGAATACTGCATTGATCTATTATCAGGGTTTAGCTGTGCTATAATATAAGACTGAATATTAATGAACTATAACTACTAAGTGCTTTGTTAAGGTGTTACAATCACATATTTGTGTCCCAGCTAAGGTTGCAGACATCTAAGTTGTGCAACCACCCCTGCCTCTACCTCGGGTGAGACTTCATCTACTTCGCAGGTGTTTCCAAAAGAACCAGTATTTAGGGTTTTGTTGGTGCACTGTTGTAAGCATTGAACCCTGGGTCTGCCCCTATGCCAACAAATGGTTCTGTTGCTGGGACTGAAAATATGATTGTTGGGAACTAAAGGAGAGAAATCTCCGTGTGTAGATCTTTTTACCTAGTGTGTAGTATTCTACTTGACCTATGAAGCTCTGTGCTAAGAAGAAAAGTCATATTTGAAGAAAAGAGGAAAGACCTGGAAGCTTTGTGCTCTGATTAAAGTAAAGTAAGAAGTTTTGGTTAAAGAGGTAAGATCTTAAAGTTTTGTGCTCTAATAAAGGTAAGAATAGTGAAAGGTTTTGATTGAAAAGGTAAGATAAGTGGATTTTTTTTTTCAAAAGTATGGATATAGGTATGTTTGATAAATTTTGTCCTAGCTTGAAAAGTAGGGCACAACTAGATGAAAGAAGGTTTGATATGAGTAAAAATAGTGAAAGATATGTTATTCCTATGCATATAAAGAATGTTTGGACTAACAAATGGATGCAGGACCCTAGAAATATTTTTTTGCAGGTTAGCTACTATGATCCTAGTGTGCAGTATAGGAAAGGTTGGGGATCATTTAAAAGAAAGAGAGGATTAACTCTTTGTTATAGTTGCAGAAGACTGAGACATCTTTCTAAGGAATTCCCTGGTAGAGGTCCTATTTTCCTTTTTTGTAAAGATATGGATGATGAAGTTATAGATTTCCCAAGAATGATTGCTAAGCTTGAAAGTATGAATATGAGACAAGAAAACCCTGAGGAAGGTCAAGAAACTGAGACCATGACAGAACCCCAGAAAGAACCAGAGAATGTCTTGCTACAAATGAAAGAAACCATGAATGATCATAGGAATATCAACTTATCAGAGACCTTCAAAGAAAAAGAGCACATAGAAGCAAGAATAGGAGACTTCGACATTGACTGTGTCCTGGATGATGAAACATAGGTAAATACCATGACAGAAATAACCTGGGAAACTTTAGGAAAACCTGCTATGATTCGTTCATTGGGAGGAATAGGATTTTTTAGAGGAAGGATGATAACCCTATGTGGAAGACTCACCCATATATCTACGAGTTCTCATGGAACTTCGACAGAGGAAAATTTTGAGGTTGTTAAATTTGTTGAGAACAACTCCCCATTTTCTATATTACTAGGAAAACCTTGGATTGAAAATGATCAGGTAAGAAGAAAAGGAGAGGAAGTCTTAGAGCAGAAGAATCAAGAATTAAAATATTTCATGACTAGGAGGATAACACACTTGATTGAAGAACATGAGAACAGATCAAAGCTACTTAGAACTAGAAGCTTGGGTGTTGAAGTTGAAAGAAGACAAGCAGACTCATAGACGAGTAGAATACCTAACCTAGATAGAGAAGAAGTATTACTCTCTGACACTATGAAAGAATCTCAACATCGCGAAGTTACTATGCCAAAAGGAGATAAGAATCAGAATGAAAAGAGGAATATTGAGACAAAGATCATCGGGAAGAAGGCTAGAAAGATTAGTAAGAAGAGAGGAAAGATAGAAAGGTTACAGAAGGTTCCAGAGGGGGCTTCGCAGAAGAAAGGTTTGCAAGACTGGAACTTCACTGGGATATCAGAACATCGAAACATGGCACTTCACCAGGGTGAAGTGATATAGCCGTTGGAAGCATTATAGCTATTAGCCTGATGACCCAAACGATTAGAACAACAGTAATGGCCCAAAGACTTTCCATCAAAATTTTGGGACCATGCCTTAACGGATAGAACCGCATTGATGAAGGCCTCTCATCCATTGGAGAGATCTGTTACATTGTGTCTACTTAGTTCGTCAATTGTTGCACCAAGAACACTTTTGCGAATTGTATCCAAGCCAACTCATTGCTACCACGTTGTGTGTATTGAGATTGAAACATGTTCCATTTCCTTGCGCACTCATTCATCCACCCAAGTTATTCGATCTAAGCGTGTATGTCGGAAGAGGTTAGCACCACAGAGAAAGTCGTCGAAGAAGTTCTCATTGATCTCATGGTCGAAAAAGTAATGTTTGCAGGTATTCAAGCATCATCAATGAGAGGAGTGCAAGCCTCTCTATCGACTGCTCATGGGTCTGAACCATCCCGACTGGTAACATAGAAGAGAACCAAGCACATAAATGACCTAGTGAACGTGAAGTTAATCTCAACCATCCAACTCGACTACATCCTGCCTTTGGCTGGCACAGTGAGTCGTGACAGTGTCCTAGGGGACTTTGATTTCACCATAGTTACTGTGTACCTCGTGAAGGGGATATGTGCAGTTAGAGTGCAACAGGATAAGATTGCGACATTGAAGTTCATCAACTTCAACCTAGGAGACCGTAAGAACCATAGTATGCTCTCTCCTTATAAATACTTGACCAGGACGAAGGGGAAGAACTAAAAAATAATCCCCCATCCATGGACTATGAACCTCGCGCAATCCACCCTCTTGAATGTAATGAAGATTCCCCACTTT
The DNA here is from genome assembly GCA_009831015.1 of Picea engelmannii. Lineage (NCBI taxonomy): Eukaryota > Viridiplantae > Streptophyta > Pinopsida > Pinales > Pinaceae > Picea > Picea engelmannii. Next base: position 105,914 of record ML791548.1, read on the forward strand.
GGAAGGCACTAGGATGTTAACGCATGTGTTAAGCTCCTTCTATCATGCTACCATGGTAGCTACCTATAGCTAGATCTACGCATAATAGTCGATCTGACGTTGATCCATAGGATCACCGGATTGATCATGCAGGGACCCGACCCGCAAGACTTCTACCCAGGGAAGGCTACAGATCGCGCATTGGCACAACAGATCAAAGACACATATGGAGATGTAGAAAAGGGAATGTGAGGCTACAAGGTATCTTGCATCCAGAATGGCATAGTGCGCTTGGCCTGCCAACTGATCGTAGGAAATATTTTGAGAAAGAACCGACCTACACAGGTCACCAGATTCGTTGTTGACCTTGTCAGGAAATGTGTAGAAGGAATCCAGATGAACTGGGTGAAGTACTTGGTCAAGTAGCTGGAATTAGACTGGCACGAAGCTTAGGATCAGGGCTATGAGTTCCACTTTAGCTGGCTCCTGATCCTCATCACATTTACCGCTTGGGAGATGCCGGAAGGTGCGACCTTCCCGGACATTGAGCCGATCGAGCCGCTCACTACAAATTTCACCATGCTCTGGTAGTTGAGAGATATGGGAAAACAGTGGCAGTCGAATGTGGTTTTTCATACATATTATCTCCAACTAAAGAGGGCTATCGAAGTTGTCCCTCGCATGATGCCAAACAACCTACATCAGGTATGACCCCTCATGAAGTTCCACGCAGATCAAAACTTCATTTATATCACCGCGCATGTAGATGAGTATAAAGAAGTAATTCATTCATATTACAAGCTCACAGAGGAGGACCTCAAAGAGATAACCAAGGAATAGTTGGTAGATCTCCTCATCCTTGTTGACCCCACAGAAATGTCAGACCATGAACTAATCAGTAGCTCGAAGACCACTCATGAAGTAAAGGATACCCCTAGACCGAGCAGAAGGAAGAAGACCGAAGAGTTCCAAAACTTGAGCAACAAATCAGAATAAACGACTTCAGTATCACCTGGCCGAGGGGGTAATGAAGAAGCATATCAAGAAGAGACCAATGGAAAAGAAGATAAACAGAAGCAAGGTGAAGTAACAACACCTAGGGATCTTGTTGATGAGGTTGATCCCTTAAAGAAGAGGAAGGTTTCCTCCACAAAACCCACTTCCCAAAAGAAATCCAGAGATACCTTGACTAAGATTTAGACTGTGCTCACTGTAGATGACTTCGACTTCATCATCGCAACTGTAGCAGATGCCTTGCAGGAAATCTCACAGAAAAATGAAGCCAAGCAGGAGGATATGCACGACAAGATCGAGGTTGAACTCATAAGGGTACAACAGGCCCTTCAATCCAACCACGCATTATCCACTGCGTCCCTGCCATTAGAAGAACCAGAGTTGGGAGATGAGCCTGCCCAACTCCACAGACTAGCTAATGTGACTGAAGATCACCTTCATCGAGCACAAGCTAAGAAATACCAGGCCACAGTGGACCTGAAACAAGCCCAAGAAGAAATGGTAGAGCAATGTTGGGTTGCACAAAAGGAGAAGGATGACCTTCAAACCAAGTTTGAAGAGGAGAAAGCACAAATCCAATAGGAGAAAGAGGAGTTGCTCTCAGAGAAGCTTGAAGTCAAAGAAGCAGTCGACATAGCACTTCGCTCTATGACGGGCTTAGAGCCAAAGGTAGAAGACTGAATGGAGCATCAAGTAGTGTAGCTCGTGGAAGCTATCCAACAACTTCAACAAAGAATAGAAGACTTAGAGATACAAACAGTGCCGAGCACTCCGTCGGATGTACGAGATCAAAGAGAATCAACTGCTCGAAGTGAAGTTTAGAGAATCAAGGCCCTCGCCATGGAATGTAAACAACTAAGTGATCGCAGTTTCCATATTTATGAGGGACTTAATAAGGATCCTGAACTGAAGGCACTGGAGTCACAACTCTAGGAGGCAAAGAAGCAAGAATAAATAGCACAGCCGTAGTTGAATCCCCTGTCAATCGTTGAGAGGATGAAGCGATCCCAAGAATAGTGCATTGCTCAATAGCAGGTCGACACCATTTATAGCAAAGTCATGGAAGTGACTCAAAGGCTCCAACCAACAAAGGATGAGGCTTTCCAACTATTCACATAGATTGAAGGTCGAGGAGAAGAACTAGAGAAAGTCATCACTAAAGATGAACAACGCTTAGAGGGACTTGTCAACGAAGCAGTAATCCAAGAGTTCATCGAACAGGAGGCCGTGGAGCAGCAATAGGTCGAAGCAGCTCGAGCCAAGATCGAGGATTTTGAAGCAGATCTACCCAGACCAGAGTGACTCGAGACGAGTCACAGGTGAGTGTTGGGGGCCTGTTGGCCCTTGACCAAGTTGTGAAGATGCTTGGTCATGTTTAACCTAATTTTGGGACTTCGACAGGCTGTCGAAGGCGGAGCGCGAGTCGAAGCAGTGATCATGGGATCTCGACCCCTTGTTTATGGATTTTTGGGTTTTGGTCTTATGTAACGGGTATGGGGATGTCGTCCCATGGGTTTACCCATGTTTAGGCCCTTTTTGTAATGTATAAATAGAAAGTTAGGCGATGTAGGAAGTAGTTCGATCTATGTGATCGAAGAGAGGCTAGACACTGTGCTAAGTGCAACTTGTAAGTTCTCTGTGCATGCTATGTTGAGAACTTGCAGAGCTAAGTGCAAGTGACTATAAGAGACTGTGAAGAGGCTTTGTGTTGTAAATCAGGGAAGGAGGATCTAGCGGAGTGCACGTAGATCTCCTGTCCTCTGCGGAGTAAGATATCATGGCTCTGTGCATGTATAAGATTGACAGGAAAAAATAAATAAGAAGAGTTGGTGGACATAGCCCTAGGGTGGGGGTGAACTACGTATATCCTGTGTTGTGGTTGCTTTGTGCGTTTTGGTTGTTCTCTTTATATATGGTTAAATGCTTAGTGCACTGATGTATGCTTATAAGAATCTAATATGGTAGCTCTGTGTTGAATATTGTGAATGAATGCTAGATCTGATCTATGTTGGTATGCTTAGTGCTTGAATCTATTGGATCTGTGTGAATACTGCGCTGATTTATTATTAGAGTTTAGCTGCGCTATAAGCTAAGACTGAATACTAATGAACTATAACTGCTAATTTCTCTGTTAAGGTGTTACAATCACAGATCTGTGTCCCAACTAAGGTTGCAGACATCTGAGTCCTGCAACCACCCCTACCTCTACCTTGGGTGAGACTTCATCTTCTTCACAGGTGTTGCCGAAAGGACTAGTAGTTAGGGTTTTATTGGTGCGTTGTTGTAAGCGTTGAACCCTGGGTCTGCCCCTATGCATATAGGCATAATACAAAAGGAGAGAGTGCGAGGACATATCTCATATTTCCCAACACTCTGTAGGTGGGTTTCATTGATGCCACATCAGGGAGCATGAGGAGTTCATGAGGAATATAATGATACCTTCTTCGATTGGTGGAAACATCAAATTCCTGCCATCGAAGACTAACCATATGAAGGGATCAGATTTATCAGGGACCCTGACATGCCCATCTCCCCAGGCGCTGCACGAGGAGAGATTGGTACAATTTACTTTTTGATTGATTATTATTTTTTGTTTTGTTTTTAAAATTTATTAGTATGAAAGAAAAAAAACATCTTTTTGGTAATGACATTGTACTAAATTATGCTATAGTATGTACAAATGTTGGACCAGTGAGACTGGTGGAATTCCCTTGGTCTCGACGTCATCCATGTTGGCACAGGGGCAGACCCAGGGTTCAACTCTAACAACGCACCAACAAACCCTAACTACTGGCCCTTACATAAACACCTGCGAAGAAGATGAAGTCTCACCCGAAGAATCAATAGGAGGGTTGCAAGACACATGTGTCTACAACCAGAGGAAATGTAATATGATTCCAAAACAACAATGCAAAATAGCCCAGAGATCCTTAACAATATTATTCTTAATCTTCTTATCTTCGACAGGAAAAATAACAGTGCAATAACAGTGTAAAAGGTAATAGATAAAAAACCATCAACCACATGGAACAATAAGATTTTACGTGGTTCAACCTCTCCCTAGGGTTATGTCCACACAACTGTGTTTATTGATACAATAGATGAAGGCATATAGTTCTATCTGCGCACTCAACTGCAGATCCTTCTCTCTCTTCCTCTTTATTTCCTATCCTTGCGCACCCAGTTGAAGACCCAAATACAATAATGCCCTAAAACATAACAACTTTACATCTCAACACCACTATCACCTCCCATATCAACTCTTCTAGACCTCTATTTATACATTCCATGACTCTTAGAAAACCATGGACCAAAGCCCAGGTGCCAAAAACCATGGGTCCACATAACCCTCATTTTAAGGACTTCACCGACCTGTTCTTACTTCTTCTCCACGAGGTGCTCCAAATCACTGATTAGTGTCTTCTTCCACTTGTTGACTTTTCCACAATCTATGTTCTTTTGTGCTTTGTCTTCCTTGATCTTTTGTTTCAACGACTTGCTTTCCTTTACTTTGTTCCTTCTTTTATGCTTCTTTAACCACTTCGAATCTTCCTCAGTTTGTGTGCCTTCTGCGCAATTCATACTTTGTCTTTCTTCTTCCTTAATATTTTATTTCTTTCTTAATACATGACCAAGGGCCAACATGCCCCCAACACTCACATGCGACTCATCCCCAGTCACTGCAGGGTTGAGCCTTTTGTATTACTTCAACTGCATACTGCACGGACCAACTTGTACTTTCTATTCTGTCCCTCCCTATCGTGTGTAGACTGTCTTTTCTGTGTCTGCTACCTGATTTCAACTGCACCTGGTACCTAGACCCTTCTTCCTTTATTTTTACTGAGAGCTGTGAGGCAACTGGTTGTCACAATACAACTTCAACTAGATCCCAGTTATTAAACCATCCTTCCATTCTCCATTAAGAGTCTTCAACTGTGCAACTCCACCTTTTGTAACATATACAACCTTGATTGGACCAATCCAATGTGTCCAAAACTTTCATGGATGCTTCATGAACTTGATGTCATATAAAAGTACCAAAACTCCTTGTTTAAATGATTTCTTCTTGATATGTTTGTCATGGTAAGCCTTTTCTCATTATTTTTGTACCTGATGATGAAATACTGCAATGAACCTATCTTCCTCTAGTTCCATCAACTGTGTAATCCTATCTTGAACAACATCAGTTTCATCCATACCTGTAAATGCTGCAATTTTTAAACTAGGAACCAAATATTCCATGGGTACCACTGCTTCCTGGCTATAAACTAACTTGAAGGGAGTCTACATTGTTAAATTTTTGCAAGTAGTTTGATAAGCCCATAACACTGTTGGAATTCTCAAATCCCAATCATCTTTGTTAACACTGCAAATCTTAGTCAACGCTATATCCAAAATCTTATTGAAATCTTCGACTGTAACATTCGCCTATGGGTGATATGGTGTGCTCTTATGATGGTGAACTTTGAACTCTTAAGTCAAGGCTTCACTATTTTTTTTAATGAAGTGTGTTCCTTGATCACTCATAATGATCTTTGGGCATCCAAATTTGGTTATGATATCATCAAATATGAACTGCACAGTTGTAGTTGCACTACAGTGTTTAACTGCTCTTGCTCCTACCCATCTGGTCAAATACTTTGTAGAAGTGATTATATATCGAACTCCTGTGTGCTTTCCTGGTGGGTTGATAGGTTCCACAAAGTCAATATCCCATTTCTCAAATGCATGTAAAGTTAACTGAGGTGATAAAGGCATCTCATCCCTTCTAGAAGGCTTCCCTAATATTTGACATACATCGTAGGCTCTGTAGTATTCCTTAGCATCTTTATGTAAAGTGGGCCACCAGAGGCCAGCTGTGAGAACCTTCTTCATTATTTCTTTCCCTACATAATGTCCTCATGCGATTCCTTCACGTGCTTCTTCAAGAATCAACGATCTTTCTGAATCCATAACACATCTTCTTAAGATCTCATCTGGTCCCATCTTATATAACTGTCCAACTATAAGTTGAAACTATGTAGCGCGAACTACCAACAGTTTCTTCTGAATAACTGTATACTCGTGAGGTTCCATTCCTATAGACAATATTTGGAATATCTCGATGAAGTAATCATCAAATTTCCTGATGGCCAACAACTGTGCATCTGTTAGTGTATCATCCAAACTGGTAGGTTCCTCTCCATGTTCTAACCTGGATAAGTGGCCAGGTCCCTTATTCATTATTCCTGGCTTGACTACAATCTCAAAGTCATACTCCTGGAATAATAATATCCATATGCATATTCTCCTCCCCAACACTGCCTTGTTGACTAACTACTTCAATGCATAATGATCTATAAACATCTTAAAATGTCCTTCCAACAAGTAGTGTCTAAACTTCTACAACAAATATACCATATCTAAGACTTTTCTTTCAGTGGTAGTATAATTCATTTCAGATGTAGAAAGCTTCCTGCTAGCAAAGGCTATAGGGTGGTCAATATATCCTGCACCTGGCTGTGCTAAAACTACTCCTAATGCAATGGATGAAGCATCGACATGAACATGGAATTCCTTACTCCAATATGGAAAAACCAAAATAGGTGCAGTGATCATTTTCTTCTTTAATGTGTCGAAGCTCTGCTAACATTTCTCTGTCCATTGAAAATTACTATCCTTCTTTAATAGCTTCTCCATAGGTGTTGTTATCTATGCATAACCCTTAATAAACTTTATGTAGTCTCCAATGTGTCCCAATGCAGTGCACATATGTCCAACCGAAGTAGGAGGAGGTAGATCAACAATGATAACAATCTTGGAAGGATCTACGAACAACCCTTCTTACACACAATGTGTCCTAACAACACTCCAAAAGGTGAAAATAAAATACACTTCTCCAAGTTCAGGGAAATCTGACATGGCTTGCACTTATCCAACATTAATCTCAAACATTCAATATGATCTTTCAATAGACTAAAAATGGTCCAGTCATCAAAGTATGCCTCCAAAAACTTATTTAAAAATTCCTTAAATGATTCAACGACCACCCTAAAAAATATGGCTGGTGCATTCTTCAAACCAAAAGGCATCACAGTGTGCTGAAAAGAACCCCATTCAGTTGCAAATTTAGTCTTATATTTGTCCTCCTTAGCAATTCTGATCTGGTGATAACCTAAAAATCCATCTGTGAATGAATAAAATTCCTGTGTTCCTACATTATCTATAACTTCATCAGTAAAAGGTGTAGGAAATGGATCATGTAAACATGCATCATTCAATTTCCTTAGAACTACACAGATTCTGATTTATCTCGTCTTCTTATCTTGGACCACCATAGGGCTAATCCATTCAGATTCTTCGACTGGTTCTATAATTCCTGCTTCTAGAAATATATCTAATCCAGTCTTAACTTTCTACTTGTACTTGGCATTCAGTCTGTAAGGCCTCTTCTTGATATTCCTTGCATCTGCTTTTAAAGGAATCTTCATTTCTCCTATGGGCCCTTTAATGCCCTTCATGTCTGTGAACTTGGTTGGAAACAAGTCCCGATACTCATGCAATAGTTTTTTAATCTTACTAATAGTAGCATCATCCCAATAGTCTCCAATATTTTCCAACTTAGGTTCTTGCTCTGTTCCAATATTAACCTTCTTAACTTTAATAGGCTGCCCAACAAAAGGTAATTCAATCCCTAGCCCTTCTATATCTTTTTGTCATTTAGTTTCTTAAATGTTCACATTCCTAGGGTCATCATCCTCATCATCATTAATATTATAACAACCATGTAACCATTGAAGAGGTGCAATCCATTCATCTTCTTCTTGTTCAAGAGGGGGGTTAGGTTCCTCCTCAAATACCTTATGTCTTACAATTTTTAAAGCCTGATCTATTGTGGGGTACTGACTTTCAAATATGAATGTAGCTATAAAGTTCTGGGTCATACCATACCAATCTGTAGTGACTAAGCGCAGTTCTGCTTGAATATACCAGTTTATAGGCATAGTATCGAAGGTGTTAATGAACTTATGTACCCACTATTCTTTAGGAATGTTGCTCCAAGCTTCCTCAAAACTTCACACATGGTCCTTAGGACAACTCTGACCTGTGTATCGAACTTCACAACCTTCAACTTGGTTTGAAAAGTGCACTGTCAACAAGGTGCGACATTGTGCCCACTCCATGATGTTCTTCTTGTGTGTTCCCCACCATCTAGCTAGCGTTGCTTTCAAGGCTTCATATAGTGCCAACAACCTCTATTGTACTGGTACAATTCCTTCAAATTCAAATATAAATGTCTCTAAATTATTCAGGCCATCAAATGTAGGCATATTACTTACTTTTGTGCCAATCCAACAAACTGCCTTAATCAATCTGGCACACCTCCGCGTAGAGACTTCATACATTTTGTTCTGCCAATTTTCCAATGCTTTGTCTGAATCTGATGAGCATGCACTTTCACTTCACCAACTTAGATTTCCATCTGTTGTAGGATTAATATAAACCTGTTGTCATGTTGTCAGTTTATAGATGTTCTCTGTTTCATAGGCATGGTCTTATTCTCTTATAGGTTATATGTATCTATGACCTTCATCGGGATCAACAGGTGCAATGACCCTAAGGCCATCACCTTCAAATGTCATTCTTCTCTTTTTCAAGTCAATAACAGTCAAATTGTCGAAAGCCCGATCAATACCCAACAACACAGGATAGGGATTGTTATCACTCTGTAAATCCATCTGGTTGGAATAAAGATGACAGAGGTAATTATTTCAACCAACTTTAGGTTGGATTCTGAACTTTCCAACCAGAGAGGGCTCTCTCGGACATACAACTATTTGGGATATTCAGACGATTTTACCAATGTGTGTACAGAGGTCAGATTCTTCTGTGGTGTAAAATTTAAAGGTGGTAGGACAAAACATAAGAGTAGGGCCATTGGGCAATGGGGTCCATTCCTGCAAAAGTATGAAGAGTTATAAGCTATGCATTTCCAGAGGGAACAGTGGAAAAATAGGTGTGGTGTTTAGCCAAATAAGTAATATGAGATGGCAGAGGAGAGGAAAGGAACGACTACTATCAACAAGAGGTGTCTAATAGAGGGAGAATCTCTTGGTGTAGTATTAGAAGAGGAAACATGAGGGCTGGCTGCTGCAAGCAGAACACCAATCATGAGTGAAATATGAAACAATAACCAAAATACATAACAAGTATAATCAATGTGAGAAGGAGCACCATCAAAACATGAATTTCTTCTATTACTTAAATATTATAACTAGCAACAAAACACATTCATTAATATGAAGAACATTAAAACAGATTGAACATCAACACCGTGATGAATCTCGACTATCTTAGAAAAACCTTATCTGCTTATATTAAAATTTCATAAGAAACTACAAAGTTCTCTTGCTACGAGGGCATGCCCCTCTTTGGTAAGTCCAACCATTCATTTATCTTTTTGATAGTATTTATAGATAAATTACATAGGGAATTCAAAATAGATCCTCTTCCCCAAGATTCCAAAAATAGACATTGGTGATAGACGGTGTAACGTTCCAAAGCTGAAATCCTACTTTCTAGGGAGCGTTATAAACAAAAACTGACATACTCAATATTTTTTACCCTGAGCGCCACTTGTTTGTATCATCACAAAATTCCCTAAAACATACTTAATTTAGCTTGTAATTTATTTCAGTTTTGTGATTTCTTCCTTTAAGGTGTCAAGCCAGACAAACTGGCTTTCTCCAGTACCTTCGACCATTTCAACTTTAATCTCCTTCTGTCATTTTCTCCTTTTCTTATTGAAATATTTCATGTGGAACTTATTTGCGTACCCATTGATGATTAAATCCTTCATGTTAGGATTTAGTCTTATTCCTTCACCTAACCCTGTTTCATCTGCAGGATCTATGTGAAATTGTGTTGCCAATATTCGTGCAACAAGGTTTTATTTCCTCTTCATCGATAATTTTGTCAGATTATTTGAACATCCTTGTTTGTTGAAGGCCACTGGAGATTTCTTCTCCATTTCATCTGGTTCACCAAGAAGTGCACACTTATTTCCTTTAGGTGTACAAGAATTAGATGAACGATTTGATTTGTGGTTACCATGTCCTGGAATATAACGTTAATTGCCAACAATAGAACAATGTCATCCATGTTTTGAATGACAGTCATCATTCAGTGCTAATCATGGTCGACTGACGAAAGTCCTTGCATGGATAACGACTTATCACGTTCAACCATCAATTTCAAATGATGAGCCTTCGAATCTGTTTTTTGGGGGTGCTCACCCGACATCACACAGACAAAAAGTACCCAAACAAGTGTCTCGAGGTGATTTGACTGGCCGTCAACTTTCCCTTTCCACATGAGACCCTTGGATTTGACATATTCAATGATATTTTGACACGTGACATTGGGGTGTGATTTAACGGTTTCACGCTCACCTTCTTTCCCCCTCGATATGAATATGGTGGCACCAAGTTCCCTCGAAACAAAACCGTGGTATTTCTATCGGCTTTCTTTCAAAATATTAACCTCCGCGTTAGTTCTCGGCCCGATATGCTCCACGACCGTCGATATGTGGTGCCCACGATTTGTGACCTGCTGGGTCCCATCAACTTCACCTTCCACTAGATTTGGCCTCATCTTCTAGATGTGGCCCTGCTTGCTAGTATATCACTCCTCTATACTGATTTAGCCTCCTGCTAAGTCCTGAGACTTGGATTCCAAAAAATTGTTTCAGTGATAACATAGTCTCCAACTGGGGATGCTATCCTACCTGCAAGGTAGCAAAGAACAACAGACCTTGTTCCTTATCCATTGGAGATTTTCTCACAACGGGTGTGTGCCATACCTCGACCTGCCACCGATGTCTATTGAAAAACTCCAATCTACATACTGTTCTCACTTAGAGGCACAACACTTTATTTAGAAACCTAAACGTGAAAATGCTTGATCTACAAGCTTATTTGCGCCTACCTACCCTAACTACTCAAATGTACTTCCAATCAAATAAAATCAAAATTCCAATGCAACCATGCCATCATTTTATCCACTGCTTGTTTACTTCAGACACTCTTTCTCCAAAGCCTGTTCACTGATAACCCTTTCGAGAAGTTATATATGAATTTGAATCTTAGAATTTCAAAAACATTGGGACTATTTATTTTTTCTAGCAAAATTTCAAATGGATCTTCCAACACATGCATAAGACCAAAACCATGTTTCATTTCTTCCAATGCATTCTGGATTTCATGTGATTTACTATGTCAATTTCCATCAAGAGGCAAATAAATCTGTTGAGAATGATGGAAGTAACAACCTCCTGAATCAGAAGACAACACTGGCTGAAAAGAAACCTATGGTGTAAAACAATCTATATCTGATACTGACATTGATTGGCCATTATCTTCATCTCTGAGCTTACAATCCATCCTAAGCCTTAAATTTTGATTGTTATAATTTTCCATATAACATGCCACGGGGTCATGAAAACCATGAAAAATCATTTCTTCCCGATGAACAAAAATAGAAAGACAAGCCTCTTTCATAAGTGTTTGTTGTTCTTTCTCTATTTCTTATGTTCTTAGAACATTTTCAAATGAAATTGTAGCAATAGGTTTTTATACTCTTCCATGTATATCAACAAAAAAATTCATACGTCCTTGAACATCTCCAGATATGACAACCAGATTATGTGTATCAAGAATATCCTCTTGTTCATCAAACAATTCTGGTTAAGTTTTATTAACCTTATGGAAATTTGCTTGAGGACTGTCATTTTGGCTTTCAAATGAATGAAGGGGAATGAGTTCCTATTCATGACATTCTTGCAAATGTGGAAAGCCAACATCATGAAGTATTTCACATTCCAGAGTTCTCATGGATGCTTTCTCAAAACCATGATTTTCAAGTGAATCAAATAAAACAAATGCCTATGTATTATCTTTCTGTATTTCTGATTGAAAAGTGGCATACACTGTTTTTTTGTTTTCCTGAAACTCTATGTCATTTTTTTGTTCACTTCTTGAAGTTTCCATATATGCAGTTTCAGAATCCTCATATCTGTCTAGGCCACTTAGAATTTGAACAACCACATCATCCATAGGGGAAGAAAGACAACTTTGAAACACTTTGTCTTGCTGGAAATCTTGCCGTATATGTTCATCAAGTTTAGGAGAAGGAAAATGAATTTTGACAACAATCCCTTGATCAAATTTCTCCATTTGCTCATGATTTTCTTTTAACCATTCAAAGGAACAAAAACATAATGGGATATATTTTTCATTTTCAAGTCTACTGCTCTCTTCAAATTTAACATCATACCTGGAGGGTTTTTGATCTGAAACATTATTGACATTTTGTTTGAGCACTTCTAAAGAAGCAAAACATAATGGCAAGGTTCTTACTTCTGATTTAGACATTTCTTCATTTCTTTCATTTCTTTCATTTCTGTCACATGCACCTTTTTCAATTTCTTTGGATTGTTGAACACACTCATTTTCAGATTCATATTTGACTAATGGGTGCAATTTTTGATCAATTTGTTCCATTGAATCACATTCCTTTTCCTCAATGATGATCTTAGAATTTTCTTTCAACAATTTAAATGAAGAAAAACATAGAGGTAAAGAATTTCCTTCAGCTGGTTCAAAACTTTCTTCTTTGCAACCGTGATATGTGGGTTGATGGATCTCACTACACTGCTGAAAAGGAAAATTTTTAGGGAGAGAACATGTAGTTGGATGTTCTGAGAAGTCAATCTCATAATCATCATCATATTCATCATATATAGGTAAATCAACAACATCTGCAATGTCATCTAGCAAGAAAAACCGTGGATCATCAACTTGCTCTTCAACAGATTGATTTTCAAACTCATCTTCTTGACTATCCACAAATGAATATATGAAATAATCAGCTTCATTCTTATCATGGGGTGGATCAGAAACCACATAAGTGCTTTCTCTTTTAACAAGTGGAATATAATCCTCTGCAAAATCATTAGCACTCACAGTTTCAAGAGGAACTATAATGTTATCAATTTTATGCTCCAAATTCCAGTCAACTATTTTCAGTTCATATCCATTCTCATGTCCTGGAGCACCCAACCCTTCATTTCGAATTTGTTCACATGCTAGGATATTGTGTTGAATTTCCTGAGCATCATTAAACATTTGTTGTAAGGTCTCTGGTATTCTTTCCATCAAGAGGATAGACAAATCTGGGTGAAGAGTAGTGGCATACTGGAGCGTGGCAACAACTTCAGTGGGTTGAATTTCTTTCAGAAATTCATAATAAATACTGGAAAACCTTCTACTGGATGTGGAAATAGTTTCATTTATTTTTCCTTTCAAGGCATAGAATTCTGTAAGTTGTAGGTCAACTTCGAAAAAACACTCTTCAATTCTTCCCATGAGATAATTGTCTCTGGCTACAAATGTTTAAACCATTCTTTGGTATCTCCTTTCAAGGATTGAGAGAAATCCCTCATACAAACATTGTCATGGTCAATATCAAACAAATCTATAAAATTCTCAAACTCTTGGATGTGTTTTTCAGCCGTGATGGCACTATGTTCTCCATCAAACATAGGTAGGTATTCATAGTGCTTTGGAGGAAAATCATGAAGGATGTGGGGTAATTTTAAGGGTCTATATCTGTGCTGGGTCTTGGAAGGTATTGGATCAAGTATAGGAGCTGAAATATCGGCCTTGGTTTCATGAAGCTCATTAATTTGGTCATGGTTAACACATGGCTCAGTTGGGAGATTTCGATCAAAATCAGTAATAAACTGAGGAAATATCTGTATAACTTTAAGAGGAGGATATACAATTTCAATATTATCATGATCATGATTTGAATGCAGTAGGTAAAGAAAAATTTGTTTAGCATGTTCAGGAAAGGACCAGAGGTAATTCACAACAAAAAATATAATGTCTTGGAAAAAACTTAATTTTAGGTGTTTGTTTTCTCCCATGATGTCCTTTCATACCTCTGTCAAGGGCTCTCATCTTCTAGTGGAGTCTCTGAATCTCATTTGAAGTTTGAGTGGAGTTTCCAATGATGTTTTGGAAGTTGGATTCTGCATTGAGAGTGGAGTCACCGGCGAAAATTTAAATTCCTGGATTCTTCTACCAGTGGAATCACCTTCAAACTGTTTTTTGATGCATGGAGTCACCAGAGCAATAATAAAACCAATATGTTCCTAAGTGTCTTCTTCTCTCATACCCTAGAACTCAACCATGTCATTCTTTCCCAGGGAAAAATTTTCAATTTCATCCCTGACAATGGCGCCAGAATGTTAACACTCTGTAAATCCATATGGCTAGAAGACAGATGACAAAGGTAACTGTTTCAACCAACTTTAGGTTGGATTATGACCTTTCCAAACAGAGAGGGCTCTCTCAGACATACAAATATTTGGGATATTCAAAATATTTTAGCAAAGTGTGTACATTGGTTAGATTCTTCCGTGGTGTAAAATTTAAAGGTGGTAGGACAAAACAAAAGAGCAAGCTCATTGGGCAATGGGGTCTGTTCCTGCAAAAGTATGAAGAGTTATAAGCTATGCATTTCTAGAGGGAATAGAGGCAAAATAGGTAAGGTGTTCAGCCAAATAAGTAATATGAGATGGCAGAGGAGAGGAAATGAACGACTACTATCAGCAAGAGGCGTCTAATAGAGGAAAAATCTCTTGGTGTAGTATTAGAAGAGGAAATAATAGGGCTGGTTATGTTGGCAGGAATTGCAGCTTGCACAGTTTGCACAGGACTTGTTTTTGTCATTAATGTCAAACTTTAAAATGCCAAAGGGGGAGTTTGTTGGTCAGTTTTCACAGGCACCGTGGATCAGTTTGCACAGGCATAGCTTGAATTTTGGAGATCATCAATTTTGGAGATCGTCAGTCTGAGAGTTTCTATTTCGGGATTCTGAGAGTTTATATTTCGGGATTCTGAGAGTTTCTATTTCGGGATTTTTGCATGGTAAGAAAAAACTCCAACATCACGAAGTCCCGAATGCCAAAATACTAAAAGGGACACACGTCACATGATTCCGGGCGTTTCTATTTCGGGATTTTTGCATGGTAAGAAAAAACTTCAACATCACGAAGTCCCGAGTGCCGAAATAATGAAACCACGACATCCATCCATCTCGATGAATGATTAAGTCATATCCTTTGGATTAAGCATTGGAGGAGTAATATAAGAGTTGTATATGGCCATTGATCTGTCCTCGAGAAATTAATGAGAACTGTCCGATCTATGTCCACTAGATCAAATGTGAAGCCGCCATATCATTTCGAGGTTCGTGACTTGGAGTGTCGAAACACTTCATCACAGAAATTCCGAAACACCAAAAAATGAAATGTCGAAATGCGAAACGTCGAAAATTTTAGGGTTCGTGACTTGGAGTATTGAAACACTTCATCACAAGAAATGTCGAAACGCTGAAATGCGAAACACTGAAATAACTTTTTGGTGTAGGCAGTGGTTACCACCGATGGTCATGTGAGAGGGAGGAGCTAGCACAAAGCTAAGCTCTATTTTGGGGTTTCATAACTTGAAGTGTCAAGACTCTTTGACACAGGATTACCAAATTGTGAAAATGCGAAATGCGAATGCATTACAATTAACCTGTGGTCACGACCAATGGACATATGGGTCAGCACAAGTGGTTTGCCAAAGCGCTCAAGGGTTATTCCGTGCTGAAAAATTAAAACAGATGTATGTTCATCGAACGGTGCTGGTTAAATGTTTAAACTGATCATGTGGATATTGTTCATCTTGATGCCTTGGCCAATAAGAATCACTGTAAGGAAGTTATTCAGTTATTGTAACTGATTCTTTGAAGCTCGAGGGTTCGATTGTACACGCTGATGATACAGGAAGATATATAAAGTGGATGTTGCAAGAAAATAAAAAAAGGATTATGGGAGATATATGGCTCTGTAAAATTTGAGGAAGAGAAAAGACAGAGGAGGGAAGACACATACACAGATTGATAAATCTAAGTGGTCTGGTCAAGAATGAATTGTGCAGAGAGGATTTGAATGCTTAATCTTTGACAGAGAAGATAAAGAGTTGGTTTGCAGGTTCTTAGTGACAGAGAATGATTTCAGGGTCGTAGGGAGGAGCAAGGGGAGACTGTAAAAATATCCTGTACAAGTTGGTGCTTGTACATATGGGAGTTGTAGCTTCCATTCAGTAGGTGCTAAAGAAACAGAGGTAGCAACCTCATCTGGGTTGTAGCTCAGATAAAATAAGAATGTA
>ML791548.1:126066-176762 GCA_009831015.1 Picea engelmannii
TATGATTGGTAGTCTTCTTTATGCTATAGCTACAAGACCTGATATTATGCATGCAGTTTTTCAAGTTGGAAGGTTTCAGGCTTCACCAAAAACTTCTCATCTACTTGCAGTCAAAAGAATTTTCAGATATCTTAAGGGGACAACAGAGTATGGTTTATGGTATCCTACAAGTAATCAGCTTGATTTATATGCTTTCACTGATGTTGATTGGGCAGGTTGTGTTGATGACAGGAAGAGTACTAGTGGAGCAATTTTTTTTCTTGGAGGATGTCGTGTAAGCTGGTCAAGTAAAAAACAATCAACAATGTCTCTGTCTACTGCTGAAGCATAATACATTGCAGCTACAACTTGTTGCACTCAGGTTCTATGGATGAAACAGATGCTGGAAGATATACATATTCATTATAATGAACCTATACCTATCTTCTGTGATAATACGAGTGCAATTAGTATTTCTAAAAATCCTGTTATGCATTCCAAAACAAAGCACATTCCCATTAAATTTAATTTTCTAAGAGAGCAGGTTATCTCTAAAGTTATTAAAGTGGAATATGTTGGTACAAAGGATCAGATAGCATATGTATTTACTAAACCTTTATCTAAAATGAAATTTGAAAGTATCAGGGATCAATTGGGGGTTTACCCTCTGTAATTTCATTCCATTCTCAAATATTGCACGGGCTTCATTATAAAATCAGATTGCACAGGTTTATTGACTATTATTGATAGGGGGAGTTGTTGCTGAAATGATACATCTTTGCAAGTGATTTTCTTTGCTCAGGGGGAGTATGGTTGATTCCTTTTCCATAGATGTCAAAAGGGGGAGAAGAGATTTAAAGTTTTCCATCAATGCCAAAGGGGGAGTTTGTTGGCAGGAATTGCAGCTTGCACAGTTTGCACAGGACTTGTTTTTTTCATTAATGTCAAACTTTAAAATGCCAAAGGGGGAGTTTGTTGGTTAGTTTTCATAGGCACCGTGGATTAGTTTGCACAGGCACAACTTGAATTTCAGAGATCATCACTCTAGGAGTTTCTATTTCGGGATTCCGAGAGTTTCTATTTCGGGATTTTTGCATGGTAAGCAAAAACTTCAACATCACGAAGTCTCGAATGCTGAAATACCGAAAGGGACACACGTCACATGATTCTCGAAGTTTCTATTTTGGGATTCCGGGTGTTTCTATTTCGGGATTCCGGGAGTTTCTATTTCGATATTTTTGCATGGTAAGCAAAAAATTCAAAATCACGAAGTCCCGAGTGCCGAAATACTGAAACCACAATAGCCATCCATCTTGATGAATGATTAAGTCATATCCGTTGGATTAAGCATTGGAGGAGTAATATAAGAGTTGTATATGGCCATTGATCTATCCTTGAGAAGTTAATGAGAATCGTCCGATCTATGTCCACAAGATCAAATGTGAATCCGTCAGATCATTTTGGGGTTCGTGAGTTGGAGTGTCGAAACACTTTATCACAAAAATGCCGAGACGTCGAAATGCGAAATGCCGAAATGCGAAACACCGAAAATTTCAGGGTTTGTGACTTGGAGTATTGAAAAACTTCATCACAAGAAATGCCGAAACGTTGAAATGTGAAACGCTGAAATACCTTTTTGGTGTAGGCAGTGGTTACCACCGATGGTCACGTGAGAGGGAGGAGATAGCACGAAGCTAAGCTCTATTTCAAGGTTTCGTAACTTGAAGTGTCAAGACTCTTCGACACAGGATTGTCGAATTTTTGAAATGCGAAATGCGAAATGCATTTTGATTAACCTGTGGTCACGACCAATGGACATATGGGTTAGCACAAGTGTTTTTCCAAAGTGCTCAAGTGTTATTCCGTGTTGAAAAATTAAAATAGATGTATGTTCATCAAACGGTGATGGTTAAATGTTTAAACTGATCTTGTGGATATTGTTCGTCTTGATGCCTTGGCCAATAAGAATTACTGTAAGGAAGTTATTCAGTTATTGTAACTGATTATTTGAATACTAAGGGTTCGATTCTACACGCTGATGATACAGGAAGATATATAAAGTGAATGTTGCAAGAAAAGAAAAAAAGGATTATGGGAGATATATGGCTCTGTAAAATTTGAGGAAGAGAAAAGACAGAGGAGGGAAGACACATACACAGATTGATAAATCTCATTGGTCTGGTGAAGAATGAATTGTGCAGAGAGGATTTGAATGCTTAATCTTCGACAAAGAAGATAAAGAGTTGGTTTGCAGGTTCTTAGTGACATAGAATGATTTCAGGGTGGTAGGGAGGAGCAAGGGGAGACTGTAAAAGTCTCATGTACAAGTTGGTGCTTGTACATCTGGGAGTTGTAGCTTCCATTCAGTAGGTGCTAAAGAAACAGAGGTAGCAGCCTCATCTAGGTTGTAGCTCAAATAAAATAAGAATATAAAGAGGAGTTGGAGCTTGCCTTTCATTCATAAGAAGAAGAGGTTTTTCCCTTTTGGGTTTCCACATGAAAAATCTTTGTGTCATTGTCTGTTTATGTGATTGCATATTTATTTATTTGAATGATTTGTAGCAAGACATACAGTAACTGTGTTCATTGAGTAATCTGTTAAATAAAAAGAAATAATTTTTTATCTATCTGATTCACCCCCCCTCTCAGTTAGGCTATCATGTGTAACAGGCTACTGCAAGAAGAGCACCAATCATGAGTGAAATCTTAAACAGTAACCAAAATACATAACAAGTATAATCGATGTGATAAGGAGAACCATCAAAACATAAATTCCTTCTATTACTTAAAGATTATAACTAGTAGCAAAACACATTCATGAATATGAAGAACAGGAAAAAAATTATCTGCTTATATTAAAATTTCATAAGAAACTACAAAGTTCTCCTTCTATGAGGGCAGTCCCCTCTCTGGTAAGTCCAACCATTCATTTATATTTTTGATAGTATATATAGATAAATTACATAGGGATTCAAAGCGAATCATCTTCCCCAAGATTCCAAAAATAGACATTAGTGACAGAGGGTGTAATGTGCCAAAGCCGAACTCCTACTTTCTAGGGAGCGTTATAAACAAAAACTAAAATATTCGATAGTTTTTACCATGAATGCCACTTGTTTTTATCATCACAAAATTCCCCGAAACATACTTAATTTAGCTTGTAATTTATTTCAGTTTTGTGATTTCTTCCTTTAAGGTGTCAAGCCAGACAAGCTAGCTTTCTCCAGTACATTCGACCATTTCATCTTTAATCTCCTTCTGTCGTTTGCTCCTTTTCTTCTTGACATCTTGCATGTGGCACTTATTTGCATACCCATTGATGATTAAATCCTTCATGATAGGATTTAGTCTGATTCCTTCATCTGAACTTGTTTCATCTGTAGGCTCTGTGTGAAATTTTGTTGCCAATATTCATGCAACAATATTTTCTTTCCCCTTCATCGATAATTTTATTAGATTATTTGAACATCCCATTTTGCTGAAGGACGTTGGATATATCTTCTCCATTTCCTCTGGTTTTCTAGGAAGCGTGCTCTTATTTCCTTTATCTGTACAAGAATTAGACGAACGATTTGATTCGTGGTTAGCCTGTCCTGGAATAAAATGTTAATCGCCAACAACAGAGCAATGTCACCCATGTTTTGAATGAAAATCGTCATTGAGTGATAATCATGGGCTACTGACGAAAGTACTTGCATGGATAATGAATTATCATGTTTGACCATCGATTTCAAATGATGAGCCTTCAAATTAGGTTTTTGGCAGTGCTCACCCGACATCGCACAGACGAAAAGTAACCAAAAAAGTGTCTCGAGGTGATTTGACTGTCCATAAACTTTACCTTTCCACATGTGACCCTTGGATTTGACATATTCAATGATATTTTGACATGTGACATCGGGGTGCGATTTAGCAGTTTCGCACTCACCCACTTTCCCTCCCAATATGCATCTGGTGGCGTCATGTGCCCTCGAAACGAAACCAGGGTATTCTTATCGGCATGCTTTCAAAATATTAATCTCCACATTAGTTCTTGGCTCGATATGCTCCACGACCATCGATCTGTAGCACCCACGATCTGTGACCCGATGGGTCCCATCAACTTCACCTTCCACTAGATTTGGCCCCGTTTGCTAGATGTGTCCCTACCTGCTAATCTATCACTCCTCTATATTGATTTTTCCTCCTACTAAGTCCCGAGACTTGGAGTCGAAAACTTTGTTACAGTGATAATAGGGATAACTATCATCAACAATATCGATCACTTCGAAGTCTGCAAATTTCCTCACTCCGTCGATGTCCACAGGGACATGCTCTAGTCTTCCAAAGGGGATCACCAACTGCTGATTAGCCATCCTGAGCCTAATAGGAGAGTAAATCAATTTAGGTTTTCCCATCAATGCCCAAGTTTTCTTCATCATAACATTTACTTCTGATCCCAGGTTGAGGACCACGTAGTCCATGTCGTAGTCTCCAATCTAAGCACTAAGGTGTAGTTTCTTGCTTGTCCTCCTTTTTCTAGATACTTGATTCACAACTCTACTCAACAGAGGATCTACTCTTCCAATTTCAGACTGTCTTATTAGGTGTTGTAGTTCCTGCACAACTATTTCATATTTAATCAAATCAATACAAGTATACAAGAAGTCCACAAGATTTCTTACCTCTTTTCCTTGTCTAGGTGGGGCAGATTGATCAAATGTTGGAGGCATTCCACGTTCCCTTACTTCTGATTGTGCCCTAGATGAAGAAGCATGTTCACTTACAAATTCTCTTATTGCTTCTTCAAAAGTATGTTTTTCTTTATTTGGATCAAACAATGTCACATTCTCTAAAGCTCTTCTGATCCATGATCCATCTGTAGTATTTCCTGGAGTCACCCTATATTCTCATGTGACAACGCCTCCTCTAGTAATAACAATGACTATGGGTTCCTCATCACGAGGTTCAACTGATATTTTATGGATTTGCTGGTTTCCACCTCATCTTTCCTGAAATTTAGCTAACAATACTGGACAATATTCAATGACATGGTCAAATGAATTACAGTAGCTTCAAGTAGTACAAGGGTTCTGACAATCCCTTGCTGAATGACCTGGCTAGGCATAGTTATAGAAAATACTTTGACCTCAACCTCGACCCATGCCTCCTCCTCGTCCTCTTCCTTTGAACCCACCGCGAGGGGTGAATCTTCCTCTTCTGAGGGAACTGAACTACACAACATTCCCTTCTGGCTGTAATTATCCTTGAATTATATATGCATCCCTTAACCTTTCATGCATGAGGTCATTAGCCCTACAATCCTTCTCATCATGCCTCACAAATTTATAGAATGTACAATAAATATTGGTGGGTGTTTGGACATATTTCTGCATATAATAACATTCACCAGGGCAATGTCTAGTTCTACATACCTCGCACCATTGTAAAGTAGCCTGCTTCAAAGGGTTAGGAGCTCCAGAGGCCAAGTATTCACTAAATAAAGGAAAATTCTATTTGTCATGGCCCTCTGCTTTACATCTGATACACCATATGTCTTCTCTTTACCCTTTTCTTCTTTCTTTCTTCATGTCTTCAACCTGTAAAGATAAACTAGTTAATTGATTCAAAATATGACTCATACCTGGACTGGATTCTCCTACAAGGGTTGCTTCTGGTTTCATGGAAATATCTAATGCTTCAGTTTGTGAAGCAACCTTTTGTTGCATTAGAGGAACTCTAATGTGTGGAAACAGGGAAACGATGAACCATTCCTTATGTTGTGAATCTGGAATCTAAAAACTTAAACGACATGTCAAGGTATTAAACCTCTAATCAAATTCCCAAACAGGTTCAGTCACCCTCTGCTTGATTTCCTTCAACTCCGTAATGCACTACGACTCCGACTTAGGCTTCTTGAACCCTGCACTAAACGCAATATTAATGTCATTCAACGCTCTAGGTTGTACAAACGTTGTAAAAAACTTCATATACCATCTCAGTGCGCGATCCCTCAAGGTAGTACTAAACTGAGCTCTCTCAACATTTTCGTCGGTGACTTGCTTAATGCTCCATACAACTTCACATAAGAACCAATGCTAGTCAGGATCCTCAGATCCATCTCCTCTGAAAATAGGTAACCAAATTTCATTTTCCATTGATTTTACTTGGTTTCTTGACTGAGTCTGTACTAAATTGCTTGTGACAGTACTCTGAGTGCTCTGATTACTCTGGTTACTTTAGTTACTTGGTGCTGCTAAAACAATAGGAAGAGTAGTAATACTTACTTCGAAAATAGGCGCAGTACCTAAAGTTCCTAGTTCTTCTTGGTGAGGTTCTTTAGTCTCTACTTCCTCTGCCCTTGAGAACTATGAATACTCTTCATCTGATTGCTCTGCTTCTTCTCCTTTGTAGAATCCTTCATCTTGTGCTAATGGCCCGTAACTCTTATTAAACAGGTTCATAAGTGGAAATTTTCTAAATGATCTCCCACTGCGCATGTGTCCAACCTCTGTGTCACTGTCACTGTCTGAATTCTTGAACATTAGCTTCAAAATCCAACTGATTACTTTATCTTCAATATATTCTTCTCATGCAATAACATCTTAATCTTCAACTTCAAAAAGTGTAGAAACTTTCCTCTAGGTCCCTTGAAGAAATACCTCTCTTCTTGACTATATACTTCCATTATGTCAATAGAAAATTCAATAATGTACCCTTTGATAGTGCTATCAAACTAGAGATCCACTTCCCTTGACACAACGTTATCAAATTTCTTGACTTTCTTAATCAACGTCGATGTCCAAACCACATGTGGTCTAGATCTGATTTCAAACTGAGTGTCTACTAGTCTGGCTAACCACTCGTACAACGCCTGATGAACTCCTTCAAAGAAAATCTCGTGCACATCAGTAAAGATGTACCTTGCCAACCAATTTTCTGTACTAATGCTAGGTTTCTTGTTATGAGATTCAGTGAAGTCCCTTTCTTGTTCTGTTATCCAATTCTGAATTTCTGTCTTCGATGGAAACCACCTTGAAATTCCCTCAAGAAGATCCCGGTCTCGACAACAAAACCATATTTTGGCACAGGGGTAGACCCAGGGTTCAACTCTAACAATGCACCACCAAACCCTAACTACTAGCCCTTACGGAAACACCTGCAAAGCAGATGAAGTCTCACCCGAAGTAGCAATAGGAGGGTTGCAGGACACAGGTGTCTACAACCAGAGGAAATGAAAGATGATTCCAAAACAACAACGCAAAATAGCCCAGAGATTCTTAACAATATTATGCTTAACTTCGTGAAGTAAGTTATATCTTCTTATCTCTGACAGGAAAAATTGCAGTGCAATAACAATGTGTTATCACATAAACTTGTCAAAGCCTTAGGGATTTGTGGTTTCTACCTAAGTCTGTAGTTTTACCTGTTTTTCCTCCTTTTATAGACCCATTGTAAGGTCTTTTCCTTTCAGCTTATAGTTTTTCTTCTTTTTGCCTGCATGAGAGGTGTCGACCCTAAGCCTTTCTATTTTCTCAATGGTCGATCACTTCTCTCTCTTTACCTATGTCATAAGCACAAGCGCAGAGCATCGAGAAATATCATCTTTCAACAATGGAGATTCATCAGGTAGAGCAGATCGACGACCATCAGGTGATCAAGACCATAAATTTACACGAAGTATAGCTTCAGAAAAAAGGTCTGAAATCGCGAGGCCCGTCCTAGCTATTGATCTTGGGAAAGACACGTGGCACAGGATCAACATTTTACTAATTTGTAGAATGTAGTGGTAAAAGGGCAGAGTCTTGAGGACTCCCGAAACGTGATGTCGCGATGTAATCAGGGCCGTCCATTTCAGAAGGACACGTGGCGCAAGATCCGAACCACAAAAAAAGTTTTTTAGGAAGGCTAAGGTGAGAAGTGTCGATGGACTGAGGTCCCAAAATGCCGATATGATCTAGGCTATTTGATGCAAAGACACGCATGTCATTCAATCCGAGCTATCGCGATTTATCGACTTGAATATTTTAGCATGGAGCACAACATGAGTTCGCGAAATGCAAAATTTTGACACGCCTGAGAGTTGAGCCCACGATCACAACCCAAAGTCATATGGAAAGCAGGGCCATAAAAGGAAGTAAGCACCTTTCGAGTAGCGAGCGGCTGAGGTTGTTCGAGGAGAAGATCGTGGCCGTCAGATTCAAAGAAAATCCAACCATTGATCCAGATAGACCATTGCGCGGTTTCGAGAATTGGAACATTGTGAATCAGGGGCAGTGAGAACTCCCGAAATGAAAAATCCTGAAATCTCCTTTGGGATAAGAACTTGGTGCCTGATCAGAGATTTCATGATTTCATGGATCCAAAATTCTGAAGTCTAGCATGTAGGAATCCATGAAAGGTGAAATCCCGAAACGCCTTTGGAGATAGGCACTTGGTCACAACCCGTGGTCATGTGAAAGTAAGGTTTAGGATAAGCATCCGACCCCCAGTAACTTATAGAGGAATATTTCAAAGTCCATAGGAAGCATCACAGCCATTGGTTGAGAAGAATATTTGACCGCCGGTCAGATAAGCGATTTCGCTGATTCTCATATCGGAAAATATGAATGTTTGCCATATGAAAACCCTCGAAGTGTGAAATTTTGGGAGGTCATTAGCACAGGGTCATGGCCTTGTGTTACATTGAGGAGGGGCTAGAGGAAAGGAGGCTAGCTTTTGAGCCTTGGAGAGAAAACACGTGGTCGTCCCCTAAGTATTTCGTCTCAACCACTCTCTGAGGAAAAGTAGTTAATGTAAATTGAGAAGGTGGTTGAAACCTCGGGTCAATCCATAAATGGAAGGCATTGAGGTTCTAGAGCAGTGAGCCCATGGTACCCATGTGGACGAATTTCCCTGCCAGAGCCATACCGATCTGATATTGCATCTGACAGAGGAGTGCAAGTGTAGCCTGACAAAAGAATATACAGACGCAAAAGTTTGATTGCTATAGCCAGGTCACACTCTTGGTGTTGGCAGGTTGTTCTGAGTATAAATACTCAGTTTTGATATTTTGTTAAGGGTCGATGGTTGAGCTAGGCTCTCGTATTGTAAAGTTTTAATGAAGCTCTATTTCTTCTTGCTATGTATCTATATTTGAGACTTCTTGTTTAATGTAAGTCATTTTACTTTCGTATGCCTGTAATAGTTGTGTTAGAACACTCAGGCATGGATGATCCAGTCGACGACAGTTATGTTTTTGTGATGTAGGTTTGATCACAGTGGCATCGCGACCCGTTTTAATCAGTTTCTTGTGTTGTCTTTTGCCTCTAACACTGAATGAATCAGGCATGGATGATCTAGTCGGGTTGTTGTTATTGAATTGTGATGTATGTTTGATTTTAGTTCAGTGATCATTTCATTTAGTTCCTTAAAACTCTGAACCAAGAGGATCTTGTCTTCTGAGTTTTTCCTCCTTAGGCTGCTAGAATATCGGATGTCCATAGAAAACCTCTTCATTCTCATCAAGTTATTCCTCCTTCCCACCTTTACTACAACTTACTGACTAAATTTAGATAGAGACCTTATATGCTTATGCATAGCAACCCAGTTTTCTGAGTTGAAGCAATATAATCCTGAGACTTCGTCCATTAGACCACCCTTAAATTTATTCATTGTGACATACAAACTAATGGGTACTGGGCCTACCTCTGCTGCAATACAGAGATGATTTATGGTGCTAACTTTTCTGGCACTATTGTCGGGGATGAATTGAATATTTTCACTGGGTAGGATGACAACGAACTTCTGATTTTGAAGGTGCATTAGAATTCAGAACCTTTTTAAGATTGCAACTTGCACCTAGTGACTCCATTATCTCGACTCTGTTGTTTAAGTGTGACTGCTTCTAGCTACCCCTGGTATCCCTTGGCAGAACAGAATGATCAGAGATGATCTTTGATGGTGGAAAAAGAACAACACACTCTTTTTGCATATCATTGACCTGGTGACTCCATGGTTAAAAGATCGATTGGCGACTCCACTGGTTTGAAATGGACAAAATCCTGGCTTGAAGTTTTTCTCCCTTTAATTTTTCTGTTGTTCCTGGTTTTCCTAATGGTGTCCCTACTATGGAAGAATGGGGTGGTTATTTGACTATATTTAGAAAAAACAAAGATGAAAAACTTGCCAAGCATCTTCGTGAGTTTCATGAACTCATGCATTAGTGGGAGATACATCATGAGGATGTATTAATGAATATGTTCATGTTCTCATTAGACAGGGATGCTTGTGAGTGGTTTCGATCCTTGCCTCCTGCTAGCATCCCCTCCCTGAGAGAGTTTCATGCAGATTTTAATAGACATTATCAACAGTTTTATTCTTCCAAGTTAATTTGTCATAATTATTGTGAAAAATATAAAGACTGTGTTCAAGGTATGACTGTTTCAAATGAACGCTGTGAGGATGAAATCTATGAGGACAGAAGCCGTGAGAATGAAGGATATACCTCGAAGGAGTTGATGGAGCTGGTAAAATCTCTTTCTGCAAGAATGGAGGGATTGTAGGAAGATTTTTCTTGCCTCTCTTGCGAAGAAGATGCAGAGGATATTCTGGTCCTTGACACAAAGGTTTTTGGTAGCCCTACTTATGATGAAGATGTTATGTCAGATATTGAATAAGAAAAAATAGATTTGATGGATATCCCAGCAAGGACGACGAAATGAAGAGCTATTCCATGGTTCCTGATTATAGTGATTGTGAAACTGATCCTAGGGAAATCCATGAAGGAGAAAATGAGGAGCCACATCTCTCAGCTATCTTGGTTCATAAGTTTTCCCCTTTCAATTTCTCAGCCATATATGGTTATCCACATTCAGTGCTAGCTATAAATGAATGGGATCATTATCTTCTGAGATTCAGAGGAAGCAAGCATGACCATCTTGGTGAGAACTTATTAAAATTTCATGCATACATGCTTGAACATGGCTTCCTTCATGAGGATGTTTGGATCAAGATGTTTTGTTTTTCTCTAGAAGAATATGCTCTTGGATGGTGTCTATCTCTCCCAGCTACTACTATCCATTCATTGAAGGATTTTCATGATTCTTATAATTCGTATTACGGGAAGATCCCGAGTCATCTTATTTTTGATGACTGTTGTAAGAGGTTTGCACTCCACATTCTGCAGATGATAGAGTGTTCCTCGTGTTATGAGTCTGGTAAAGATTTGATTGAGAGAGAAAGCAAGGACGAAAGTGAGTATCTTGCAAATACAGATGAAACATTTTCTCTCTCTATTTCCCAAGAAGAAGTCCTTCCATATGTGATTGATGATAGCGCTGATGATGGCATAACTATGGATGCATTATTTTCCGCCCCTAGTACACCCATTTTCTCAGATTTAAAAGAAGAAATGGTTGAAGAAAAGAATCAAGATATCGCTCTTTTCTCTTTGCAATATAGAAGAGTTCTGCGCTCACCTACCCCTGAAGAGTATTCAGAAGAAGAAAGCATAGGCTTCCAATCCTATTATGAAAGTGAAAGCTCCTACCAAGAGAAACATGATAGAGAGAAAGAGCCATCCATAGATATACATGAAGATCCTTCTTTCTCTCAGCTAGCAGATGTTATCAGAGAAGACAAGGGATAAATTGAGCAGCTAAAGGTGAATTTTATCTTCTGTCTTGAACTTGCAAATGAGAAAGTATCACCTGGGATCAGCCGACCCGCATCAGTCCTCTACCCACCGGTACACTCTGAGAACATTGAACGATGGGTGAGAAACCAGGAAGCGCAGGAGGTAATTTCTTTCTAGTTGAGATTTCGTGATTATAAATTGTGTGACCCCTTGGGGTTGTATATGGAGCTATGTTTTCCAAAAGAACTGGAGCCTGGAAGGCTATTCATATTATCATCACTTAGGGGTATGGTTGGTGTTCCAAATCATGTTCTCGTTCTACTGTCATACTTCCCTTACCTTTTGTGTATCATTTGCAGTGAAGAGAAGAATTATATTACCGAGCAATCTGGGTGGCTATGGTGGAAGTTTGATTTCACCTAGTGTTTTGTAAAAATCAGTTAGCCTAGGATTGTACATAAATAAGCTATTTTCTAGAGCCCATGTGTTTGTTTTAGTTTTTAGTTAAAGCAGTGTACATATTTCCCTGTTTTCTTCTGTGAAAGTTTTGAGCTAGACTCCATAGCCCAACAACTAAGGCACTAGAAACACTGGTTCTTGACAACTCGCAGGGAGCATGCCATCCCCTGTGGATCCAAATGTTATCACATAAACTTGTCAAATCCTTAGGGGTTTGTGGTTTCTACCTAAGTCTGTAGTTTTACCTGTTTTTCCTCCTTTTATAGACTTATCCTAAGGTCTTTTCCTTTCGGCTTATAGTTTTTCTTCTTTTTTCCTACCTGGGAGGTGTCAACCCTAAGCCTTTCTGTTTTCTCAATGGTCGACCACTTCTCTCTCTTTACCTATGTCACTGATCCTTTTTCCTTCCTAATCCCTCAGTCAATCATTCAAGTATTCATTTATAGGGACCGCAGTCATAAGCACAAGAGAGCACTTAGAGCGGTCTAATATGGACTCAAATCAAGCGAGCAAGAAAGATCAACTTTCAATGGTGGAGATTCATCAGGAAGAGAAGATCGAAAATAATCAACTGATCAAGATCATAAATTTACACTGAGTATACCATCAGATATAAGGTTCAAAATCATGAGGCTCGTCCTAGCCATTGATCCTGGGAAAGACACGTAGCGCAGGATCAACATTTATCTGACTCGCAGAATGTAGCGGTCAAAGGGCAGAGTCTTGAGGACTCATGAAATGCAAAGTCGCGATGTAATCATGACTGTCCATTTCAGAAGGACACGTGGCGCAAGTTACGAACCACAAAAAAAGTTTTTCGGGAAGGCTAAGGTGAGAAGTGTTGATGGCCCGAGGTCCCAAAATGTCGATATGATATGAATCGTTCGATGCAAAGAGACACGTGTCATTCAATCTGAGCTATCGCGATTTCGTGACTTGAAGATTTCAGCATGGATCACTGCATGAGTTCGCGAAACGTGAAATTGCGACGTGCCTGAGAGTTGGGCCCACGATCACAGCCCAGAGTCATATGGAAAGAAGGGCCATAAAAGGAAAGTAAGCACCCATCGAGTAACGAGCGACTGAGGTTATTCGAGAAGAAGATCATGGTTGTCAAATTCGAAGAAAATCCAACCGTTGAACTAGACATACCATTTTTTGGTTCCGGGCATTGGAACATTGTGAATCAGGGGGAGTGAGAACTCCCAAAATGTGAAATCCTGAAATATCCTTTGGGATAAGCACATGGCGCCTAATAAGAGATTTCATGATTTCATGGATCAGGAATTCTAAAGTCTAGCATGTAGGAATCCCCAAAAGGCAAAATCCTGAAACGCCTTTGGAGATAGGCGCTAGGTCACGACCCTTGGTCATGTGAAATTAAGGTTTAAGAGAAGCATCCGGCCCCCAGTCGCGTATAGAGGACTATTTTAGAGTCCAAAGGAAGCATCGCAGCTGTTGGTTGATAAGCATATCTGACCATCGATCATATAAGTGATTTCGTCGATTCTGATATCGAGAAATATGAAGATGAGCCATATGAAAACCCCCGAAGCATGAAATGTTGGGAGGTCATTAGCACAGGTTCATGGCCCTAGGTTACATTGAGGAGGGGCCAGAGGAAAGGAGGCTAGATTTCGAGCCTTGGAGAGCAGGCACGTGGTCGTCCCCTCAGAATTTCGTCTCGACCAATCTCCAGGGAAAATAAGTTAATGTAAATTGAGAAGGTGGTTGAAACCTTGGCTCAATCCATAAATAGAAGGTATGGAGGTTCTGGAGCGGTCAGCCCATGGTACCCCTTTGGAAAGATTTCCCTGCCAGAGCCATACTGATCTGATTTTATGTCTGACAAAGGAGTGCAAGTGAAACCTGATAGAAGAAGATACAGACGCAAAGCTTTGATTGCTATAGCCAGGTCACACTCCTGGTGTTAGCAGGTTGTTCTGAGTATAAATACTCAGTTTTGATATTTTTTTAAGGGTCGATGGTTGAGCTAGGCTCTTGTATTGTAAAGTTTTAATGAAGCTCTGGTTCTTTTGGTTATGTATCTATATTTGAGACTTCTTTTTTAATGTAAGTATGTTTCCTTTCGTATCCCTGTAACAATTGTGTTAGAAGACTCGGGCATGGATGATCCAGTCGAGGGTAGTTATGTTTTTGTGATGTAGGTTTGATCACAGTGGCATCGCGACCAGTTTTAATCAGTTTCTTGTGTTGTCTTTTCCCTCCAACACTGAATGACTCAGGCATGGATGATCTAGTCAGGTTGTTGTTATTGAATTGTGATGTATGTTTGATTTCAGTTCAGTGATAATTTCATTTAGTTCCTTAAAACTCTGGAACAAGAGGATCTTGTCTTCTGAGTTTTTCCTCCTTAGGCTACTGGAAGACTGGATGTTCATAGAATACCTCTTCATTCTCCTCAAGTTGTTCCCCCTTCCCACCTTTACTACAACTTACTGATTGAATTTAGATCAAGACCTTATATGCTTATGCATACCAACCCATTTTTCTGAGTTGAAGCGATATAATACTGAGACTGAGTCCATTAGACCACCCTTAAATTTATTCATTGTGACATACAAATTGATGGGTACTGGGCCTACCTCTGCTACAATCCAGAGGTGACTTCTGGTGTTAACACAGTGTAAAAGGTAATAAATAACAAAGCATCAACCACATGGAACAACAAGATTTTACATGGTTCACCCTCTCCCTAGGGCTACGTCCATCGAACTATGTTTATTGATAGAATAGATGAAGATATATAGTTCTATCTGCGCACTCAGCTACAAATCCTTCTCTCTCTTCCTCTTTATTTCCTATCCCTACACACCTAGCTACATAGTCGATATTCACACCCAGCTGAAGAACCAAATATAAGAATTCCCTAAAACATAACACGTTTACATCTCAACACCACTATCACCTCCCATCTCAACTCTTCTAGACCTCTATTTATACATTCCATGACTCTTAGAAAACCATGGACCGAAGCCCAGGTGCCAAAAACCATGGGTCCACATAACCCTCATTTTAAGGACTTCGCCGACCTATTCTTCCTTCTTCTCCGTGAGGTGCTCCAAAGAACCCATTATTTTATTCTTTCGCTTGTTGACTTGTCCACAATCTATCTTCTTTGTTTCTTGTCTTCATTGATCCTCTCTTTCAACAACTTGATTTCCTTTACTTTGTTCCTTCTTTTATGCTTCTTTAACCACTTCAACCCTTCTTCGATTTGTGTGCATTTTGTGCACTTCATACTTTGTCTTTCTTCTTGCTTAATGCATGACCAAGGGCCAATAGTCCACGAGAGTAGGCCCAGGCAAGAGGAGTTGTTTGAAAGGAAGTGTCATCGATAGCAGAGGCTAAGAGAGTGTTGAGGAAGGTGGAGAGGAAACTGACTACCCTCACCCATAGTGTTCCCATGGCAGAGATTAAGGACCTACCACCACCGATGCAACCACATGTAGTGGGAGTGCCTTGACCATAGGTCCAACGCTTCTGGCGTCTAGCCAATGTTGTAGTATGTTATAACATGGAGAATAGGCCCAAATATTAGACTAGGCTTGGACATTATGAGTGCTGAGAGAACCAACTTTTTGTAGTTCTATATGTATTGAGGGCTTGAACCTAGAGATGTATATTGACATTTATTGAAGCCTATGGCCCACATTTTGTACCATGACACCATTTTTTGGATACGATATATGTATATATATATATACATATATCATATCCAAAAAATGGTGTATATATATATATATATATATATATCATATCATATTTGCCTTATGGAGTAAATACATTTTGTACAAACATAGTTACATGTGTGTGTGCATATGCTCTTATTTACATATGTGAAAGATGCCAATCTAAAACATGATTTTCTAAAGCATCAGTTAATTGATTAAAGTGCCTAGGAACATGAATATATGTAATATTTTCTAAGAGGCATACCCTAAAGAAACTTTAGTGAAGGTCGGGATCGTGGACGTGATATACTCCATTCAACTGCGACACTACCACTTGTGTATATAAATAGACCTGAATGCGAGAGATACCATGTGATAGAACATCACGTAGTAGTTCTATAACTGCACTATATTTGACAACATTGTTGGTTGTTGTCCCTAGAAAATAACCTACCGAACACATCAACTGACTAGTAGGTGCGAAAATCACCTAAGATGTAGAAGCAAACTTTCAAGTGTGTCGGTTGACACCATCTGAACCCAACATAAACCTCATATCCCATTGACATCTACCAAAAATCATATATGAAAATAAAAGATACTTCCATAAGACAAAAAAACTAAAAAGATAAATATACAATATTTACAAGAAGTCACACCCAGGGGACCAACCTAAGCATTATACTTCTTTAAATAAATCCCATTTTGGGCCTAGGAAACACATTGCCTTCAAAATAAATCAATTTGTACGTGCTTTTCTCCAAAACCTTCTTTATAATGAATGGTCCAAACCACATTTGTTTGAATTTTCCTTCCCCCAAGGGGTCTTTATCTTGATCATAGACTAAGACAAGATCACCTTCGGAGAAATATATGGGGTCGACCGATATATCATACTGACACTTGATGTGAAGTTTGTGAATGTTGTTAGATGTGGCTACATCCTGTCACTGCTAATTGAGTTGCTCGAGATAGAAAATACGTTATTCAAGTTCAGTTATGTTGGGAAGTAGTCCCACTACCAACTTAAGGGAAGGAATCTGACACTCTATAGAAAAAACTGCCTCCATCTCGTAAACGAGTTGGAAGGGAGAGAAACTTGTATCAGTCTTGATAAAGGTTTGATGTTCCCAAAAAATAGAGTATAACATCAAATGAAAATTTGACTTAGCCTAATTGATTGTCCTCTGGAGAATGGTTTTAAGATACTTGTTAACAAACTCCACCTATCCATTCACCTGTGGATAATAGGGTGATGAATGTTCTTGTATGAATCCTATATTTGATGTTAACTTTGTCAACATTTTATTTTTAAAGTGAGTTCTATGGTCAGTGACAATCTCTTTTGGTATATTGAACCTTGAAACAATTTGGTTGAAGATAAAGAGTATTGTAGTTTATCCATCATTCTTGAACCTTGGCATGGATTCGAACCACTTAGTGAAGTATTCTATAGCCACAATGATGTACTGATTCCCCCCAGCAGAAGTTGGGTGGCATGTGGTTAAATCAATCCCCCACTTGGTGAAGGGGACAACCTCGATGACATGAAACATAGGAGCAGAGTGTGCCTACATCTTCCGATAGAGTATCTAGCATGAATGACACTTCTTAACCACCTCAATACAATATTTGAATAGTGAGGGCCAGAAGTATCCATCACAAATAATTTTCTAAGATGTCGCCAAGCCAAAAAGGTGACCTCCACATGCTCTAGTGTGGAAATCATCTAGCACAAGCTCAACTTCTTCATGGGTAATACAACGATGGATAACATAATCAACTCCTCAATGATACAAAGTGCCATCGATAATAAGGTAATGGCGGGCTTGATCGCATATCCGTCGACGCTCATCACTAGAAGTAGAGGGGGGGCACTTCAAATTATATAGATACACAAGTATATCCCCATACCAAGGGTCAAAATATGCAATGAGTACAAGGTCTTCATTGAAAAATGATTTTTTAGGAGAATCTTTGTCACTCTCAATAGGAAGCTCTGAGATTAACTCTACAAAGACCAGATATTTATTAGACTTTGCTGAAATAAATTCTAAATTGAATTCTTGTAGAATAAAAATCCACCTACTAATATTCCCACCAATCACTTGTCGCGTCAAAACATATTTAAAGGGATTGACGATGACCAGGATGATGGTTTTACGCAGTAAAATATAATGATAGAATCTCTAGATGACATGGATAGCTGTCGGAGCCAATTTCACAACATGATTATAGTTGAGCTATTGTCTGATTAAACTCCGAATAAGGTAACAGATAATGTGTTCCTAGAGCGCATCATCTTCTTGAACTAGGACCATGCCGATGGTGGATTTTGTTGCAACCAAATACAATAAGAAATCCTTGCCATAATCAGGAGGGATGAGGAGAGGGGAAGACACAAAGGAACTTTTCAATGCTTCAAAATAAGGTTGAGTCACTTCATCCCAATAAAATGGGACCCCTTTATTTAAAAGACGCATAAACCCCTTTGTTATTTCAGCATAGTTAGTGATGAATCGTCGTAAAAAATTATCCTTCCCCTGGAGGCTCTGAAGTTGAGGTGTTGTGCACGGGAGAGGAAATTGAAATATCACATCAACCTTGAGGGGATCGACCATAATACCTTCGTTGGACACAATAAATCCCAACATACATCCTAATCTAATGAAAAAATTACATTTGTTTGGATTGAAATGAATATAGTAATAAAAACACCACTCAAAAAAAAGTCGAAGATGAGTGGGATGATCATCTCTCTTGTAAGAACGTGATGCAAGATCATCAAGGTATGCTTCAACTATATATTTAAGATCGTGAAAAGTGAAAAAAATGGCCCACTGGAAAGTAGCTCTAACATTTTTAAGGCCAAAGGGAATTTTATTATACGCAAAGGTACCCCAAGGGAATATAAATACAGTCTTGTGTTGGTCCTCGGGCTAGACCTGAATTTGATTATACACTGAGAAATCGTCCATAAACGAAAAAATTTCAAAACCCGCACACTCATCAACAATCTAATAAACGAACGGGGTAGGAAAGTTATATTTTTGGCATGCCTTGTTTAGATCGCAAAAATACATGCATACTCGAATCACACCCTACTTTTTGTTGACATGAACAAGATTCGACACCCATTCTGTCAACTGGACCAGGTAGATGAAACCAACCTTAAGAAATTTCTCTAACTCAGCCTTAATGGTCGCTACCTTTCAAGGGTTGATCGGGCAGAGATTTTTCCGAATAGGCTTAGCATCAGGACCAAGCAAACATGTTGCATTTTTTTTTTAATAACTCAGTATACGTGTGAATATCCTCGGGGGAATAGTACACCCCAATGAAGAAGTTTTCGACAACCCTAGTGGTTTTGGAGATATCAATCGGGATTGTCTCAGCTATGTTTTCCATGTTCCCTTCAACATAAATCCCATTTGATGCCAAAGGGTTGATGGGGAAAGTGACATCTCCATTCATGGTGAACATAAATTCTCCTTCTTCCACTCTCCTAAGCTTGGGAAAAAAATATGATCTATGATGGAGATCATCCCAAGGCCTATCTGGAGTCATCATTGCCTCTAAAATTTCCTCTTTAGAAGGAAAGACAGAGTCCAAAGGATTGTGTGAATTAAGAGAATATTGAGCCCAAATAGTCTCTAGGATGGGATCCATCTCTTGAGCGGGAACCATATCAAGTTTTGCAGAGTCTTGTTGGACAACACTGTATGAAATATCAACTACAGAGAGGGGCATTTACATGTTAGGATGCCTTACCCCTTCCATCAAATATTACGGGGAAGGTAAAGTCCACAGATTGTCAAAGTAATATGTTGGAAACAAACTCACTTGAATAATAACAATTTTAGGTTGATCAAGTACAACTGAAATAAACTTAAGGTGATCTGAAGGTGGTGGGAAGTCAAATGTACCCATTAAAAATGGAAACAAACCAACACCTAAGTTGATGGTACGCTGCTATGAGTTATCAATCATTGGGACCATGGATGCCCCTGATAAAGGGTTAAGATGAGAGAAGGACAATTGGTCAATGATAACAATCCTACCATCATGAGGAAAGCATAACACTCAAAAAACTGAAGACACTATCATCATCATCGCATAAGTCCAACTTCAACCCAATATAAGGTTGTAGTTGAGAAGCGCATCGACTACTTTGACTTCGGCACATACATTTTTCCCTCCAATTGCACAAGAAACGAGGGGATTATGCCATGTGGTAGAAAAGAATGGTCGTCAAATGTAGTTAACAATGTGGGGGATGTTAGCACTCCGTAATTTCTCAGGATGAGGGGGAAATTGACAGAGGTAACCAAAAAACCACTTGGATTCAAGGATCTATCCCTCCAAGACTCAGAGAGGGATCTCTCTGTATGATTTAACTTTATTTAGATTGAATATTAGGCTAGGTATGAGGATGGAAAGTTTGTTTTTGAGTTTTTTAGTTGGGCCAACAAAAGAGGACCATTGGGGAAAATGGAATAAAAGGTTAAATCCTGAAAATGAGGGGATAACTGAGATCATATATAACCGGGCAAGGAAATCATGTCAGTGGATCCTTATAGTTTGTGAGATGGAAAAGAGGAAACAATTAGGGGTCACTTCGAGTGCAGAGCAGAGCTTATCTGAATTCTACATTCAAATTTCAGAGGAAAACATAAATATTGTTTTAAGCCAAAAAAAGGGTGTTTGAAACAAATCCTGAAACATAATTTTCTTATAACAATAAAGAAATATAACATCATGTGAAACCAGAGAGAAAATAGATTGCATAAAGGAAACACTTCAGCACATAATAATGACACAAGAATCTAGAAATATACTATCTTTGTATTCATCCAAAAAGGGTCACTTACAACCTCTTGAACATCTTTACAATAGATGATGGTCTTTCAATACCAGCCATCTCTTGAATTCCAACCCTTATGTCATATTACATTCTATCTTTTATATCTTCCCATTACATTTAGATCCTACAGACTAGGAGATCGAATCCCTTCTCTAAATATTTTTAGATATTTATGGAAAATACCTAATTAATGTTGTATCCAAAATAGAGATTTGATCTCTTTTCAAAATCATAAGATGTATTCTGAGTTCGTTACAATATATTCAATTTTTACCACTAAAAGGGTAAAAATAACAATAATTGTCTGTTGACTACAACAAAATCCTAAAATATAGGTCAGAATTTGATTTTCTTTAATAACCACATATGATTCGATCTGATCTTGACAACAACATATTGAGGACGAGTCATAACTAAAAAAACATCATGGAAGCCTTTGCGATCCTTGAAGAATCCATGTGCCTTGATCTGAGGAGATATCTGTGTTTTTTTTTATAACAAAACTTTTGGCAGCTAACGAGGCCAAAACATAGTGCATTTAGCTATTGATTTCCTGGGAATGACTTTTGACATCTAATTAAGGATTTTGAAGATGCTCTTAGTTGGAGAAACGTGTAATTGCTCCCAAACTTAGTAAAAAATGGTTGAGTTGCCTATGTATCCTGCTTCATATATTATAACCCCTTCATTTGAAATCAAGGGCAACTTTAGCTAGAGTATCCAGCCTGAGGTGAGCTTTGGGTTTCATCTTTTTGTGAACAATCTTAAACCTCAACACCTTGTTCATGTTCTTCAATCTACCATTCAGTTTGACAAGATTCTTGTTCTTGTGCTTTGCAGTCTCATATTTGATGGCTAACTAATCTAATGCATATCCAATTTTTAGGAATGACTTCTTAAGAGTCTCATTCTCTCCTTTCAAATGTCTTTCTATCACTTTTAACTCAACAATTTATTCTTTTAGTTTCTGGATCATAGGTTTCTTGTTAACCTTCTTCTTTGATCGTGTTCTGGATTCTTCAAGGGTTTCCATTTCTATAGCTGATGGATCTATTTCCATTTATACACCTAAGGGATCTGAATCAGAATCATAATATGTGAAGTTTAGGACATTTTTCACTGTAGTTTTCCCTTGATCCTCTTCCTTCTTCCCAAACTCTAATTTCCTCTTTGTTTTCTGTGATTTTGATGGAGAAACCTTCATGGAATTTGCTACATGTGATAGTGCTCTTATTTTCCTTTTATTGTTTTTTGGGGAGGTTAATTCTTGTGAGGGAGTTCCTCCTTTATTTGTTTGATCTTCTTGCCCAAATTCTCCCCAAAATAGAAGAAATTCCCAAGACTTATTCCTTCTGCTGAGCTCTTCTAAAACTATCAAATTGATCATCCCATGATGAAATATACTGCTGCTAGATTTTTGAGGCTTGGCTTGAAATTTAGAAGCCATTTTGGTAAGACTCTTAAGGAGGTAAAAGGGCATATTCATAGGTTTCTTACCTATGAAATGGAGGAGTAGTATGAAGTGGTAGAGCATGGTCCTTCCATATCTCCCCTCACAAGTGATGTAAACCTGAATCATCTTTAGCAATGTTTGCCATTTCTCTTCCAAATAGCTCCTGGGGATATCCTTTTGCCACTTCATATTTTGATGTTATTCTTTGAGGAATGATCTGAAATCAACTTCTTTGATTGAGGTAGTTTTGAACCACCTTTCTCCTTCAACAGGCATCTCTGTGACTACTGCAACACTAGCCTCATCTATCTGCATCACCACAGGCCCAAGATGAACCTTAAATCCATCAAATATCTTGGCAAATGCTTCGGTAATACCTTGATGGTACCCCTGGAGATTTTGGAAGAAACTATAGCATCCAACTTCTTTGAATAATTCATTGGCTTCAAGGTGAGCCTCAAGGTATGAAGTATCCTGTTGTTCCTTCCTTAGAAGGGCACCACCTATTGATCTCTTCATCACCAAATATTGTTAGAAATGATATAAACTCGGTTGATGATAGAGGATTTAGGGTATGTAAGGAGAGAAGATGAATTCAAATGGAGGAGGGATAAAACAATGAAATTCAAAATAGAGTTGAAGGATGAAAGGGTTTGGGCGACTAAGGGCGGATTTACCATAATCACAGACTGAAAATCGACAGATTCAGTTTATGGGAAATCTCATGATCGTTCTTTTAGAATCGATTAAATGGTATGGGAATGACCTAGGTTATGATTATTTGATTGGACAAAAGGATCAACACACGATCATCCCTTCTGAGAATCAGACGAATGATGACTGAAAGAGGTTTAGGAAGCATAACCACAAATGATGACTGGCATACCACCACCGATAAGAGGGTGATGAAACCCTTTTAAACGCTTGAGATATTTGGGACTTTTGGAAGCTAACGATAGGCGTGAATAATCCGTTTAGCTACCAGAAGTTTTAAATTTCGGTAGCTAACGACTATAAGATTTTGATTTTTTAGCTACCGAAAACCAAACTTTCTGCCACAATTGGAATATAACCAAATTCATGAAAACAACTGATTTAGCCACTTTAAACCTTCAAAAACTCATG
Organism: Picea engelmannii; assembly: GCA_009831015.1. Lineage (NCBI taxonomy): Eukaryota > Viridiplantae > Streptophyta > Pinopsida > Pinales > Pinaceae > Picea > Picea engelmannii. Next base: position 149,238 of record ML791548.1, read on the forward strand.
GGGATGCATCATAATTGCAAATTACCATGTGAAAACACTAGGTATACCTAGATATTTGATTTGAAGCATGGATATACCACTGGAATATTACTCCTGAGCACCTTATCATGAAAGCATTCTCAACCTATTTAGAAAAACTCAAAAATAGATAATTGGAGAACATATGACTATATTATAAGACCCTAACATAGGCTCCAATTAGGGATGGCAGCTCCTGAGGAGGTGTCAAGAATCTCAGATATCCGGATTCATAAATCAGTGCCTTATCCATTAGGCTGATCCCACAACCTGTATCTTGATATATCTTGAAGCTCTATGAATGGAAACCAATTGATCATACATTTTGACTTTGACTGCATTTTTGAACTGAAACAAAAATAAGATAGACCAACTTCTTTCCCAACAAGCTTATTTGCATATTGTAAATATGATAATTGAAAAGATGTTTATTTGGTAAACTTATTTATGCACATATAATCCTATTGTAAACATTAGAATGAAAGACCTTAATCAATATGGAATATCCAATATAACCAATCAAATATTGGATCTGGTACCTTGGCTCTTTCACTATTATTTACCAAACCCAGAACTGAATCTGTTAAAGGTATTTGAAAATGATTGTGAGCCTGGTATTCATCATAGGGAGTTTGGTAAACCTACGAGGAAACATAAATGCTGGAAAAGAATTGTTGATCTGTGATGAAATATTTTCCATATAGATATCTATAGGATCAAAATATACTAAGCCTATTTCTTGGTATTCCATTTCAACCAACTCCTCTTCATGATTTGATGTTGTGTTTATGCTATTTACATCCTCATGTATTTCCTGACATGGCTGTAACGTTTCTGATGGGATTTGAAATGATACTTGTGTTGAACACCATGATAAGATTAACTGTCTGATCATATCGAAGTCATAAATGTTTTTAAGCCCGTGATCAACAAATGAAAAAAGATGTTGTCTGCATATGTTAATCAATACTTATTCTATTGGATCTTGTAGAAAATGAGGTTGTTGATGCATTAGTTCTACTGGCACCACATGATTTTTACTTTGATCCTCAACCAAAATGTGACAAAGATTCCATTTCACAATCTAAAATGAATTACAACATAAGGGCAGGGAATCAAACCAGATCAGTTCATCATCTGTTTCAAACTCTGTGATTTCATATGAGATTTGACATTCAAGATGACTTAGGGACAAAGCTTCTGGATCTGAAAAAGGTTCTGTATCATCCTTGTTTTCCTCAACTGAATCATTAGAACATTCCTCATCCTTTCTATTTACAATCTGCTTCCAATGTTCTCTCAGGAGTAAGGAAAAACACAGGGGAAAGAATTTTTCTTTTACTTGAAAACTTTCTGTAATTTCCTCCTTGCAATCTTGTTTGGTATGCAGAGTTTTGGTGGCCATTTTTGTATTGTGATAACATGGCTTCTTCTCCACATGGAGATAGTCTTGATTGATTTGAACAATTAGCATTAATCTCAACCATATGATCATCATCTTGATGATTGTATCCGGGAAAATAATCTATATATGAAAGTTCATCAAACATGCACATCATCTCGGGAGATTTTTCCACCATCATCTGATTTTGAGCTTCATATTTGGCTATGTCATGGATTGAATACATGAAGTAATCATTTGGTGGTTTAGGATATCAAGGCTGAGCTCCAAAATTCTTGGATACATGGATCCTTGTCTTCTCTGTAATTAATGGAACATGAGGTCTTTGAACATCAAGCTCCTTGTTCTTGCTAATATTATGCATCACTTCGTTGATTGTGTTGGTTAGAATATCTAGTTTCATTTCTGAAGATATCAGATTTTCTTTTTCGATTCTATCCTTCTCCATTGCTTTCAACTTTGCCTCTTTGTTCAGCAGGTTAGCTTCCACATCAACTTCAACATTTTTCATTTCTTCTAAGGTTGTAGTGTTCATTTCTCTGAATTGGAAAGCCATCTCTAGATCAAAGGCATCTGGGTAATGCAAGAGGGCTAATCTTGGGGGTGGCCTTATATTAGTAGGCATTGAATGATATACTTTATTGAACCTGGATGAAAAGTGTTGTACTATCTCCCCTGGCTATCTTTTCAAATGTTCATACTCTTCTAGGATGAGAAAGACATTTCCCATGATCACCCATCGATCTAGGAAAACTTGCATGAATCGATGAAAATTGCTAATGCTCACAGCTGGAAGGTTATTAAACCAATTTTTAACTTTACCTTGCAATGATAGGACAAATATCCTAATACAAACACCATCTTCTTCCACCTCAAACAAATAAAGAAAATCCTCAAGACTTTGGATGTTCTTTTCAACAGAAATTTTCACATTTTCTCCATCAAACCTGGGTAGATAAGTACTATAATTAGCAGGGAGGTCATGGAGAATAGGAGGCAAAACTAGAGGCTTGTATCTGTCTAGGATTTTTACAGGTATAGGAGGTAAATAAGGGGGATTATAACCATCTGGATATTTAGAAAGAGAAGGAGATAATGCATGAGGCTTATGTCTCACTGGGATTTCTACAGGTGTACCTAGGATGTGCATAGGTGTATGAGTATGTACATGATACAAAACTTGGGGTTTAGTCTCTTGAGGTTCATCAATTTTCAAATGATCAATGTAAACTTCAGTAATATACTCTTGACCAAGATTAGAATAAGATAGAACATAATTACAGATAAAACCAAAAATGTCTTGAATACAATTTGGGCTTGAATACCTGATCTTTCCAGGTTGCTTGGTCATATTTCAGGTTCTTCCTTTAGTGGAGTCTTTGAATTGGAAATGATATGAAGTTGATTGGAATCGCCAGGTGAATGATTTCAGCCTTCTTGTGTCTGATCATTGTCCACCATCAGTAATCAGATCTATAACTTTCTATGTCTTCTGAGGAACGTTCTCCAGTATGGTTGTCATTATGTTAGCACTCTGTAATTTCTTAGGCTGAGGGGGAAATTGATAGAGGTAACCAAAAAACCAATTGGAGTCAAGGATCTATCCCTCCAATACTTAGAGAGGGATCTCTTTGTATGATTTAATTTTGTTTGGATTGAATATTAGGCTAGGTATGAGGATGGAAGGTTTGTTTTTGAGTTTTTTTGGTTGGGACAACAAAAGACGACCATTGGGGAAAATGGAGTCAAAGGTTAAAGATGTAAAATGAGGGGATAAATGAGATCATATATAACCAGGAAAGGAAATCATGTTAGTGGATCCTCATATTTTGTGAGATGGAACAAAGGAAAAGATCAAGGGTAACTTCAAACGTAGAGCAGAGCTTATTTGAATTCTACATTCAAATTTCAGAGGAAAACATAAATATTGTTTTAAGCCAGACACATGTTGTTTGAAACAAATCCTAAAACATAATCTTCTTATAACAATAAATAAAGATAAAATCATGTGAAACCAGAGAGAAAAAATATTACATAAAGGAAACACTTCATCACATAATCATGACACAAGAATTTGGAAACATATTGTCTTTGTATTCATCCTAAAAGGGTCACTTACAACCTCCTGAACATATTTACAATAGATGATGGTATTTCAATACCATCCATATCTTTAAGTCCAACCCTTATGTTAAATTACATTCTATCTTTTATATCTTCTCATTACATTTAGATCCTACAGACTAGGAGATCGAATCCCTTCTCTGACTGTTTATAGATATTTATGGAAAATACCTAATTAATGTTCTATCCAAAATAGAGATTTGATGTCTTTTCAAAATCATAAGATGTATTATGAGTTCATAACAATATATTCAATTTTTACCACCGAAAGGGTAAAAATAACAATAACTGTCTATTGACTACAACAAAATCCTAAAATATAGGTCAGACTTTGATTTTCTTTAATAACCACATATGATTCGATTTGATCTTGACAACAACATATCGAGGGCGAGTCATAAATGAAAAAATGTTATGGAAGCCTTCGATATCCTTGAAGAATCCATGTTCCTTGATATGAGGAGATCTCTGTGTTTTCTGCTGATAACAAAACTTTCGGTAGCTAACGAGGCCAAAACAGAGTGTATTTAGCTTTTTATTTCTTGGGAACGACTTTCAACAGCTAATTAAGGATTTTGAAGATGCTCTTAGCTGGCGAAACCTGTAACTGCTACCGAACTTAGTAAAAAATAGTTGAGTTGCCTATGTATCCTGCTTCATCTATTATAACTTGATGCAGGAGCATCGCCAACTCATCAAGCGAGCCAGTGTGGAAGAGGAAGACAGCTGGACAAGCCAACACAAATTTTGGAAAATGCTTTGAAATTGTTGCGCAAATCTTAAATGAGTCATTTAAGAGATGGCGCACTTGTATATTGTATTGGACCTTGAGCGGATAGCTCTCGTCCTTAGGCAGATAGTCAGAATTTAATATATTTAATGCTGGTAGATAGGAATTTAATTTTAGATTTGATAGCTTAGAGTCCAAGAGGGAAAACAGATATAGATGCCCTCCTTTGTACATTGTAACATTAGCATTATCAATTCTGAAACAGGAAAAGGAGAGCATGCAGAGAATCGTATGAAGAACACCCATGTACAGACATTTGAATTAATAGAAGAAAGATTTGATTCAAATTCATGGTTTGTGTTGTTTCTCTGTGTATTGATGTGATGCTCATGACTGTTTTCTTCCTGTCATACATTTTCTTTTATATGCTATGTATGTGATTTTATGGTTGAATTGAAGTCTGAGAAGGTGAAAGGATTAGTTTCAATTGTTTCTCTATTTTGAGCCAGAGAATTCCTACAAAGATTGTAGTTGAATTTGTCTGCAAGGAGTGCGTTGACAGAGGGCTTCAGATAGAGATAACTTTTGTTCTAAGTTCCAGAAGTACAGTTGAGCAGAGGAGTCATGCAAGGAGTACGCAGGCCAAGTTAAGACTCAGAGTTGTGATTCTGAGCAAAGGGAATTAAGACTGTTGTTGCAGGAGTGTGCAGAGTCGAGAGACTTCAACACTCAGTCGAGGTTGAAGGGTTGCCGCAAGGAGTGCGTGCAAAGAGTTCTCTTTTTCTAAGAGACTTGAAGTTGCAGAAAAGGTTCAGGAGGAGTAGGCCTTCGAATTCACTGAAGGGTAAGCGCAGGGAAGCTGCCACTGAAAGTCTGAGGGAAGCGTCGCAAATTGGTGAGCAGGTGAACGAATAGCGTGGAGAGACACTTCTCCATTTCATGGATTGCATAAGGAAGAACGAACGGTCGAAATCCTACGAGGAGATTTTGCGAAGTTCCAAGAGCCTGAGATCTTCCAGAGGTGCGAGGTAATTACAGTGAAGGTATCAAGAGGTTCGAAGCTCAGGAGAGGCGGAGCCTTTGATTAGGATCACGAGGACCGTTAGATCTACTCGTGGATCGACATATTGGGATTTCGTGAGTTGAGACTCCAAATACTTGCAACGAAAGTCGCGATATTACGATACACGATATTCTGACGGGTGATTAAATAGTGTGGGCCACAGCTGGGTTGGCGAGTGGAGAACAGGTGGCATATCTTATCGGTATCTCGCAGCGAGAAGTCCCGAAACTTGGGCGTTAGGATTCGCGATCCCATGAAATCCGAAGTCCCGACGGGAAGATTTGACCGTGGAAAAGTCAACTCGCGAGCATATCGGCACATCGAGACTCGAGAGATGGAGAACCGAGTGTTTGGTGTCATGAGAAGGGAAGTCGCGATAGATATGAAGTCCCGATAGTGGGGAGAGAGAAAGTCAGCGATTGACTGGCCATTGGGACTCAGGGATTCGAGAGCCTAGAGATCGACAGTGAACTTACGAAGTCGCGAGTTCCGATCCTCCGATAACTAAAGAAAGGGGGATCGCGTCGAAGAGAATATGTGGGTGCAGATTTCCCGATAGGGAAATAGAAGAACCTTGGGGTTCTTCAGGCCGAGAAGAAGAAGATCCTGTGAGAGTGGACGTGCCTGAGGGTGCAGCTGCGTTAGGTCTGGTATCAGAGCGGGAAAATTTCTTTGATTTCTGTAGCAGGGAAAGGAATTCACCATGCCGCCGAGGAGAGAAAGGAAGTCACCTGACCTAGAAGATAGGGAGGTGAGGAGAAGAGGCAGGCAGGTAGTCAATCCAGAAATGGAGAGACAGATGAGAGATCTCTGGGAAAGACTTGAAGACATGGAGACAGCTCAGAGATGCACAGTTAGTGCAGGGGATTTCAGCGATTCGGAGGATGAAGTTGACGCTGAACGCGAGGAGGAAATTGCAGCCGAAGATAGAAGACCAAGGACAGGGTGTGCAAGGTCATTGTTGACAGTGGTAGCATGGATAATCTCGTATCTACAGAGATGGTAGAGAAGTTGGAGCTGGAGACAACTGATCATCCAAGCCCATACAGAGTTTCGTGGCTACAGAAAGGACACCAGGTAACTGTTACTAAACAATGCTTGGTTGAATTCAAGATAGGTGGATATAATGATAAGATTTTATGTGATGTTATTCCCATGGATGTATGTCATTTATTGCTGGGTAGACAATGGAAATATGACATAAATGTGATTCATGATGGGAGAATGAACACATATACCCTGGAGAAGAATGGGAGAACCCATATGTTACTTCCGATAAAGGATAAGGAGGTGAAACCAGAAGTGAACAATAAAGTGCTTCTCATGAGTGGGAAGGAGCTTCTTACAGAGGTGAAGAAGAAGGAAGATCCACAATTCTTTGTGGTCAGAAAACCAAGGATTGTTCTGACTAGCACAAGAGTGGACGATTTACAGGATGAAGTTCAGGAACTACTGGAAGAGTTCGCTGACATCATAGTGGATGAATTACCTTGTTCGTTGCCATCGATGAGGAGTGTGAGTCATCATATTGATCTCATACCAGGAGCCAGTTTGCCGAACAAGGCCACGTACAGATTGATGCCGCAAGAAAATGAGGAGGTTAAAAGGCAGGTCCAGGAGTTGTTGGACAAAGGATTGGTCAGGGAAAGCTTGAGTCCATGTGTTGTTCCGATAGTACTCAGTCCGAAGAAAGATGGAGGTTGGAGAATGTGTACCGACTCGAGGGAGATCAACAAGATAACCATCAGGTACGAGTTCCCATTTCCGAGAATGGATGATCTAATGGATTGCCTGAGTGGGGCAAGGTATTTTTCAAAGATTGATTTGAAAAGAGGATACCACCAGATTCGCATGAGGGAAGGTGATGAGTGGAAGACAACCTTCAAAACCAACGAAGGACTATATGAATGGCTAGTCATGCCGTTTGGCTTGAAAAATGCACCAAGTACCTTTATGAGGTTGATGAACGAAGTCCTGAGGGAATTCATCGGGAAGTTCATCATTGTGTATTTAGACGACATATTAATTTACAGTAAATCAGTGGCAGAACACTTGAAGCATTTGGCTATAGTGATGAAGAAGCTACAGCAGGAGAAGTTGTTGATCAATATGAAGAAGTCCTCATTTATGAAGATAGAGCTCATTTATTTGGGTTTTGTTATTTCGGCAAATGAGTTGAGGATGGATCCGGATAAGGTAGAAGTGATCAAGAATTGGCCATCACCGAGAAATATTTTCGAGGTGAGAAGTTTTCATGGTTTGGCTAGTTTCTACCAGAAGTTCATCAGGAATTTCAGTGGAATTAGCGCAGCAATGATGGATACAGTGAAGAAGCGACATAAGTATTTTCACTGGACAACGGAGGCTGAGAAGAGCTTTAATCTGTTGAAGCAAACGATCACAGAACAACTGGTTTTGGTGTTGCCGGATTTTCTGAAGACATTTCAGGTGAAATGTGACGCAAGTGGGTTTGCCATAGGAGCGGTCTTGAGTCAGGGGGACAGACCGGTTACATATTTCAGTGAGAAGTTGGATGAGGCGAAATTGAAATACTCCACGTATGATAAGGAATTCTACGCTATCATACAGGCGTTGAAGAAGTGGAGGCATTACTTGATCTCGAAAGAATTTTTATTGTACAGTGATAATCATGCATTGCAGTTTGTGACTCAACAGGAGAAGTTGAATCAGAAACATGCAAAATGGGTAGAGTATATGCAGAATTTCACGTTTGTGATTAAGCATATTTCGGGTACTGCTAACAAAGTGGTTGATGCTTTGAGTAGGAAATGTTTGTTGTTGCAGGAGTTCTGAGTCAAAACATTGGGTTTTGATGATCTCAGGGACATGTACGCAGGAGATGCAGATTTTGGAGAGGCGTATGAAGCAGCTGAGAATCTAGTTCTCAGAGATAGAAGCCCTTGGATATACTATATGATCCAGGAAGGATTGTTGTTCAGAGGCAATCAACTGTGTATTCCAAAATTCTCTATGAGGGAGAACTTGTTAAAGGAAAAGCACAGTGGTGGATTGGCAGGACATTTTGGCCATGACAAAACATTCGCAAAGCTGAATGAGTCATATTTTTGGCCAGGGATGCATGAAGATGTCAAGAGGTTCGTTGACAGATGTAGATTTTTCCAGCATTCAAAAGGGAGAAAGAAGAATGCAGGTTTTTATCAGTCATTGCCCATACCAGAGAGGCCATGGGAGGCAATTAGCATGGATTTCATATTGGGATTGCTAAGGACGCAAAGAGGACACGATTCGATCTTTGTGGTAGTTGACAGGTTTTCTAAAATGGCACATTTCATACCATGCTAGAAGACCAGCGATGTGACTCACATCGCAAATCTATTTTTTAAGGAGGTCATTCGACTTCATGGATTGCCGAAGAGTATAGTTTCGGACAGAGACACTAAATTCATAGGGCATTTTTGGAGGACCTTATGGAAGAAGTTAGGAACTAACTTAGCATTTAGTTCTACTTATCATCCTCAGACAGATGGACAAACAAAGGTGGTCAACAGAAGTCTGGGAGACTTACTGAGAAGCTTGGTGATAGAGCACCATAGCAGCTGGGATAGCATATTGGCACAGGAAGAATTCGCATACAATGATTCGGTGAATCGAAGCACAGGGAAGAGTCCATTTTAGATTGTGTATGAAGTGAAGCCAAGAGGAGTGTCTGAACTGAGGGATTCAGAACAGATTGCTACTAGAAGTGCTAGTGCAAAGGAATTTGTTGAGGCAATGAAAGAACTTCACAGCCAGGTGAAGCAACGACTGCAAGATTCAAGTCAGGAGTATAAGCGCAGGGCAGATCAGCATCGGAGACAACTTCAGTTTGAAGTTGGTGATCTAGTTCTGGCACACTTAAGGAAAGAAAGGTTCCCAAGGGGAACATACAATAAGTTGAAAATGAAGAAAATCGGACCATGCAAGGTCTTAAGAAAATTCGGGGAAAATGCTTATGAGATCGAGTTGCCGGATGGGATCGGAATATCTACGATATTCAACATCGCAGATTTATACCCATACAAGGCTGGAGAAATAGAGACTGGAACTGAGCAACCAGTGATCTAGTGGATGAAACAATTGCCAGTTGCAGAAAAGCCACAGATGGAGTGCATACTGGACAAGAGAATGGGTAAGAAGACCCGAAGAAAGGAATACTTTGAGTATCTAGTCAAATCGAAGGGCCACCCAGTGGAATATGCCAGCTGGGAGACTGAAGCAGTGATAAAGAAGCATGGACAGACCATGTAGGAGCTCATGGACAGGAGCCCATGAAAGTTTTCAAGCCGAGGAGTATGATGCAAGAGCATCGCCAACTCATCAAGCGAGCCAGCGCGGAAGAGGAAGACAGCTGGACAAGCCAACACAAATTTTGGAAAATGATTTGAAATTGTTGTGCAAATCTTAAATGAGTCATTTAAGAGATGGCGCACTTGTATATTGTATTGGACCTTGAGCGGATAGCTCTCGTCCTTAGGCAGATAGTTGGCATTTAATAGATTTAATGCTGGTAGATAGGAATTTAATTTTAGATTTGATAGCTTAGAGTCCAAGAGGGAAAACAGATATAGACACCCTCCTTTGTACATTGTAACATTAGCATTATCAATTCTGAAACAGGAAAAGGAGAGCATGCAGAGAATCATATGAAGAACACCCATGTACAGACATTTGAATTAATAGAAGAAAGATTTGATTCAAATTCATGGTTTGTGTTGTTTCTCTGTGTATTGATGTGATGCTCATGAATGTTTGCTTCCTGTCATACATTTTCTTTTATATGCTTTGTATGTGATTTCATGGTTGAATTGAAGTCTAAGAAGGTGAAAGGATTAGTTTCAATTGTTTCTCTATTTTGAGCCAGAGAATTCCTGCAAAGAGTGCAGTTGAATTTGTCTGCAAGGAGTGCATTGACAGAGGGATTCAGATAGAGATAACTTTTGTTCTAAGTTCCAGAAGTATAGTTGAGCAGAGGAGCCATCCAAGGAGTACGTAGGCCAATTTAAGACTCAAAGTTGTGATTCTGAGCAAAGGGAATTAAGACTGCTGCTGCAGGAGTGCGCAGAGTCAAGAGACTTCAACACTCAGTCGAGGTTGAGGAGTTTCCGCAAGGAGTGCGTGCAAAGAGTTCTCTTTTTCTAAGAGACTTGAAGTCACAGAAAAGGTTCAAGAGGAGTAGGCCTTCGAATTCAATGAAGGGTAAGCGCAGGGAAGCTGCCACTGAAAGTCTGAGGGAAGTGTCACAGATTGGTGAGAAGGTGAACGAATAGTGTGGAGAGACACTTCTCCATTTCGTGGATTGCATAAGGAAGAACGGACGGTCGAAATCCTCCGAGGAGATTTCGCGAAGTTCCAAGAGCCTGAGATCTTCCAGAGGTGCGAGGTAATTACAGCGAAGGTATCAAGAGGTTCGAAGCTCAGGAGAGGCGAAGCCTTTGATTAGGATCACAAGGACCGTTAGATCTACTCGTGGATCGGCATATCGAGATTTCGTGAGTTGAGACTCCAAATCCTTACAACGAAAGTCACGATATTACAATACACGATATTCCGACGGGTGATTAAATAGTGTGGGCCACAGCTGGGTTGGCGAGTGGAGAACAGGTGGCATATCTTATCGGGATCTCGCAGCGAGAAGTCTTGAAACTTGGGCGTTAGGATTCGTGATCCCACGAAATCCGAAGTCCCGACGGGAAGACTTGACCGTGGAAAAGTCAACTCGCGAGCATATCGGCACATCGAGACTCGGGAGTTGGAGAACCAAGTGTTTGGTGTCACGAGAAGCGAACTCGTGATAGAACCGAATTCTCGATAGTGGGGAGAGAGAAAGTTAGCGATTGACTGGCCATCGGGTCTCAGGGATTCGAGAGCCTAGAGATTGACAGTGAACTTGCGAAGTCACGAGTTCCGATCCTCCGATAACTAAAGAAAGGGGGATTGCACCGAAGAGAATCTGTGGGTGCAAATTTCCCGATAGGGAAATAGAAGAACCTTGGGGTTCTTCGGGCTGAGAAGAAGAAGATCCTGTGAGAGCGGACATGCCCGAGGGTGCGGCTGCATCATAACCCCTTCATTTGAAATCAAGGGTAGCTTCAACTAGAGTATCCAACCTAAGGTGAGCTTTGGGTTTCATCTTTTTGTGAACAATATTAAACCTCAACACCTTGTTCATGTTCTTCAATCTGCCATTCTGTTTGACAAGCTTCTTGTTCTTGTGCTTAGCAGTCTCATATTTGATGGATAACTGATCTAATGCAGATCCAATTTTTAGGGATGACTTCTTAAGAGTCTCTTTCTCTCCTTTCAGATGTCTTTCTAGCACTTTTAACTCAACAATTTCTTCTTTCAGTTTCTGGATCCTAGGTTTCTTGCTAACCTTCTTGTTTGATGGTGTTCCAGATTCTTCAAGGGTTTCCATTTCTACAACTGATGGATTTGTTTCCATTTCTATAGCTAAGGGTTATGAATCAGAATCAAAATATGGCAGGTTTAGAAAAAATTTCACTATAATTTTCCCTTGATCCTATGTCTTCTTCCCAAACTCTAATTTCCTCTTTGTTTTCTATTATTTTGATGGAGAAGCCTCCATGAAAGTTTCTACAGGTGCTAGTGCTCTTCTTTTCCTTTTACTAGTTTTTGGGGAGGTTAATTCTTGTGAGGGAGTTCCTCCTTTCTTTGTTTGAGCTTCTTTCCCAAATTCTCCCAAAAATAGAAGAAATTACCAAGACATATTCCTTCTGTTGAGCTCTTATAAAACTATCAATTTGATCATCTCATGATGAAATAGACTGCTACTAGATTTTTTAGGCTTGGCCTGAACTTTAGAATCCATTTTGGTAAGACTCTTAAGGAGGTAAAAGGGCATATTCATAGGTTTCTTACCTGTGAAATGGAAGAGCAATATGAAGTGGTTGAGCATGGTCCTTCCATATCTCCCCTCACAAGTGATGTAAACCTGAATCATCTTTAGCAATGTTTTCCATTTCTCTTCCAAATAGCTCCCGGGGATATGCTTTTTCCACTTCATATTTTGATGTTCTTCTTTGAGGAATGATATGAAATAGACTTCTTTGATTGACATAGTCTTAAACCACCTTTTTCCTTCACCAGACATCTTTGTTGTTGCTGCAACACTAGCCTCATCTATCTGCATCACCACAGGCCCAAGATGAACCTTAACACCATCAAATCTCTTGGCAAATGCTTTTGTAATACCCTGATGGTACCCCTGGATCTTTTGGAAGAAAATGTAGCATCCAACTTCTTTGAATAATTCACAAGCCTCAGGGTGAACCTCAAGGTATGAATTATCCTGCAATTCCTTCCTTAGAAGGGCACCTCCTGTTGAGCTCTTCATCACCAAAACTTGTTAGAAATGATTTAAACTGGGTTGATGATAGAGGATTTAGGGTATGTAAGGCGAGAAGGTGAATTCAAATGGAGGGATAAAACAGTGAAATTTAGAATAGAGTTGAAGGATGAAAGGATTTGGGCGACTAAGGGAAGATTTACCACAATCACAGACCGACAATCGAAAAATTCAGTTTATGGGAAATATCATGACCGTTCTTTTAGGATTGATTAAATAGTATGGGCACGATCTAGGTTATGATTATTTGATTGGACAAAAGGATCAACAAACGATCATCCGTTCTGAGAATCAGACGAATGATGACTGGAAGAGGTTTAGGCAGCATAACCACAAATGATGACTGACATACCACCATCGATAAGAGGGTGATGAAGCCCTTTTAAATGATTGAGATATTCAGGACTTTTGGCAGCTAACGATAGGCGTGAATAAGTCATTTAACTAATGAAAGTTTTAACTTTTGGTATCTAACGGCTATAAGATTTTGATTTTTTAGCTACCAAAATCCAAACTTTCTGCCATAATTGGAATATAAACAAATTCATGAAAACAGCTGATTTAGCCACTTTAAACCTTCAAAAACTCACGGGGATGCATCATAATTGCAACTTACCATGTGAAAACACTAGGTATACCTGGATATTTGATTTGAAGCATGGATATACCACTGGACTATTACTCCTGAGCACCTTATCAGGAAATCATTCTCAACATGATAGAAAAAACTCCAAAATAGATAACTGGAGAACATATGACTATATTATAGGACCCTAATAGGGGAAAGAGCTAATTCAAGATGACCAGTAACCTTCCAACATGAAAGTGACATAACACATGTCGATGCCCCTTCATCTACCACAGTTTGAAAGATGTTTCACATCAAATATTTTGTCGTGTAAACCACTACTATCTTAAAGGTGACCTGATAAGGAAAACAAGGTTTTATATTGGAAGGGTCAAACACGATATATCTTGAGTTAGTAGGCTCATTCGAACCTAAATTCGACACAATGATTTTCTTTACAACTGAAAACTCTCGAGAACGTCTAGAGAAGTCATTGCACAAGGGTTTGTGCTAGATCTTCAACAACATAGTAGTTATGGGTTTCCCGTGAATTTGGGTTATAAGACCCATTCTTGAATGCACCTTTAGGGATGTGAGTCATTGCGTCTCCTATAGGTTTCTGAATATGGAGAGGTGACGATGGGTTAGGATCTCCCTTTCCTTTATCTGTAGTTTTAGGGGTTCCATAATCATGGGCCCTAGTCTAAAGATGAACATCCTCCCTCATCATATATACATTTGCGGCTCCATAATTAGAGTCATGTGTGGGGGCACTCTGATTTCCCCTAGGCATGTTTGTGGATGAGGATTCATGCATCATATTCTTCCCCTGAGGAAAAGGGTTAGTTAACACAACAGGTTGTTGTTGCACCAAAAAATATTGGGCTTCCTTAATCCGAGGGCACTGATGAGTCAAGTGGTCCTCCGTGCAAAGCTTACAAGGAAACTTGGCCTTCTTATTTTCATTTTTTCCCTCTCCAACATTATTAGTATACTTTTTATCACTACCTGCTGACCCTTATTATCCTTTCTCTTATTTTTCACCTCAGGTTATTGGTTACCCTTAGGGTTCATTATCTGCATAGTGTGTACTTTGGACATTTTGGTGGTGGGGGAAGCCATACTAGAAATTTGGTTGGCCACAGTCTGTTGTAACGATAACTATTGCATTTGGTTAGATAACAGATCCATGGGCTTGTTTTGTGTTGAGCCTACAATACCATCGACATGAGGCCTAGAATTAGGTTTGACCAAGTCAAAGGTTGACCTCAATGCATCAGGAATAATCTCATAAATCATACCAAATTGTGAATAGATCAACTCCAGTTGTTGAGCTCTCATTATTTCCTCTTCCTCGAAAAACACTCCAGAAGTCGCGATGTATTTGGAGATATAGGGTACCAAATACTTCAGGAATCACTCAAGAAAAACTGCAGGAGGGACCTTGACCTCGATCAAGATCTTATGACAATTCCATTCCTAGATAATATCAGAGATATGGATTTCCTTAGTCTATTCTAAATTGGCCAGCATCTTGGCATCACCATCATATCTCATTGGAAGATGAAAATGGTTCAAGAAAACCATCACAAAATCATTAAAGTAACAATATCTTGAGTCGTCGAGATCATTATACCATTTTGGGACACCTGTTATGAGAGTGTGTTGAAACAATCACAACTTAATGGAATCGTCATTTAGCGAATTCTAGGAGCACCACAAATGAAAATTTGTGACATCTTCACTTGGATACTCACCAGGTTTTCCTTAAAATTTTGAGATATCTAATAGAAACTTGGTCAGCACAGGAGGTCAACCTGGAACATGATAGATGGGGTCATTCAATAACCTTCACAAGTCTGGAAAATTAATATTTTTCATAAATGGTAACCTTGGTTGGGACATGTTCACTAGAAAAGATTGACCTGGGTATTGGATGGCACCAGGTTGCCAGGAAATGTTTTCTTGCTGACCAGGGTTCTAGTAAAAACCATGGTTGCCTTGGCCAGTGTAAAGGAGTACACACTTGTTTTCATCATAGAAGAGTTTGAATAGTTGGATGACATGCCTTGAGTGGGACTTTCCCCTTGCCTGGAATTCCATTGTGTTGGGTTGAGGTTTCCCCCAACTAACCCCCCATGCATAGGAATTGAACGTTGGAGGGGGTTCCACTAAGAGTTGGATGGGTTTCCCCCAATTGACATCCCATGCATAGGGATAGAGTTCTTCCCGGTATTCCATAGACCTTGGAAGGAGGTGGATCCTATCATCACTCCCTTCAAAGGCATATAAGCATGCGCCAACATGGGTTGATTAAGAGAGGGATTTCACCATGACGAAAAAGATGAATAAGAAAAGGAATTATTCCCAAAAGAAC
Organism: Picea engelmannii; assembly: GCA_009831015.1. Lineage (NCBI taxonomy): Eukaryota > Viridiplantae > Streptophyta > Pinopsida > Pinales > Pinaceae > Picea > Picea engelmannii. The sequence goes on from ML791548.1 coordinate 164,907, forward strand.
CAAATAATAAAAACAACATGAACCCAACTAGAGTCGTGGAAGGTTGAGGTATCTGACTCCCTCCACTAGATAAGTTAGAAATGATAGCCAGCTAGGATGGTTGCTAGGAAGAACCTCCGAGCAAGGGGGATGGAGGGGGAATATGACCTCCACTGAAAGGAAACACATTGAACGAAGCAATAGTGCCCCCGAGGGATCCTTGTGGGGGATTATTATAACTCCCAATACCCAATAAAATAGTCTATAAAGTAGATTGGGTTAGAGATAAGGTCGTGTTGAATCCTGACATCCCATATGAGAATGGACCAACAAACAGATTTTGTGTGACCATAGAATGAGCAGTGGTTGTAGTCATGATAGGGACTCTTCCACTGATAGAAGTGGTAGTCATCTGATGAGAGGAATTTCTTGAAGGGGAGGGTGGGAGAGGGGGAAAGAGAACCTCCCCACCTACAGGAGAAGTAGGAGTATGAGGAATCCCAGTAGAAGTAACATCATTTTATTCCATAGAAAGTTGTCTAAAGAGACAACAATTAGAACTAGTCAGCTCAGGAGGGACTATCTAAACAAAAACTAGCACTGAGAAGTTACTTATCAGAGGGTTCCAGGGCCTAACAAAGCCTTCACCTTTGAGGTCTGAAATGCGAGTTACCTCTAGTGCAAAATTATCTCCTCTGGAAATAGGATCGGGTACAATTTTGTGTGGCCCAATAGTTTCAAAAGAACCTTCATGATCCAACCTTTGCCTCAATGGGGGTGGGGGTGGCTCCACGGTTACCGATAGGAGGCCTTGGAGCCTGCATGAATAATATGGTTGTTGATCATACACTTTGTGAAATGATAAACCCACACTCTAAGGAAAATCTATGGGTAAGAATAGAGCACACACTAAAAAGTCCCTAAAGATAAATCAAGCAAATGGGAGAGATTTAGGAAGAACAATTACGCTAACCAACATTAGAGAAACTTACCAGTGCAAGTGTAACTCGAAAATGAAAACACCCGCGATATGCCCTAACAGTCACCTGTGTACTTACCTATAAAAGGAAACTAGGTTTCCATCTCCCAGTCAGTCACCTAGAGGGTACAATAGACAGTTGGGAAGATCGTATGAGTAGGATAATTATGTTCGAATCCTTTCAAGGGTACCTAAAGAAAATGGTTTAGAATACAACTGAGGATCCCAAATGGAATCGAGGTCCATGAAGCTCTGTAGTCATATGCAGTCAGCAAAATCCCAAGAATGACCCTCAAATACTAGCTTGGTCTGTATTTGGAGGGGATATCACTAGTGCATTTCCTAACATGAGCTCATGTTTATCCCCTGTGTTAGATGGGGGTCCTGGCTAACTTTTATAACACTGGAATTCAACACTCCCTATCTTAGACTCTTAAGTTTTGTTGGTGGCCTTGTAGAGCTTTCTCTCCACACCTAATCCACATCCCTAAAGCCTATTCTAGTTGGTGTACCCTACAAATGAAAAATTCTAGTTGATTTTAAATTTAAACATTAATTTTAAAGGCTTGATTACTCAAGGGTGCGGTGATGAAACTTGTGATGTTCTTTTAAAGAAAAAAAAAGGAGAATTATAGAGATTTTAGAACATTGGGATTTGATGCAAATGAAATCAAACTAAGTCCTACAAATGAAGATTGGCTCTTTTCACTTAAAATGCAAACTTTTCAAATGCAAACCAAGATCCTACGCTCAATCAATCCTATAATGATTTTTTCGTTTCAAATGAAATGTAACTACTTAAGATTTTCATGAAAGAAAATAACAAGAAACTTTGGGTTCAGACTTATTTCCTTTGGAAAACATAACCTAAGCTACAACAACCAAAAAAATATGCAATGCAACATGAAAATGGAGCTAAGAATATTCTTCTTCTTTGTCTTTATTTTTGAAAATGAATGCAAGGGAAGGGAATAAAAAGATTAAACTTAACTAATTTTTTAGTTTATTTTTATTTGTTTTTGTCTTTTGAAATGAAAAACTAAGGAGCACAATAAAGACACTTTTCTTTTCTTTTTCAAATCATATAAAGAGAGAAGGAAAACAAATAAAAGACTAATTTAGGTTCTAGACCAGTGCTAGAGGTTAGGGATTCAGAAGAACCCATAGGAAAACCTAAAGCTTGTGAAGAAACCTTCAAACTTTGAGAAAACCAGAGAGACAAAGAAGATCATTCAAAAGATATTATCTTACACTATTATAGACAAACTGAGACTCAATACCTATCAAGTAGTAGTCAATAGAGGTCCTTGACACTCAGGAGGATGTGAGAAACCAAGAGTTTCCTGGAAAAGTGGGAAGGGTTTTTTAAAAAACCTCCAAAATGATATAGACACGCGAGATGTGTTCAGAGAGCCTGTGTATGTACACAGGATGTATTAAGTCAGGACATGTGTCTACGCAGTCTAAGAAACCAAAAATTCACATACAGGTATGAAAATGTTTAAAAATAAAAGATTTATACTTGAAACCAAGACCAGGTAACTTCGTAAACACGTAGCAGGTGGCCAGAGTCTGAAATAGACTCATAAAGTACAAAATAAACAAGAAATCAAACCAAAAGAAGATCTCCTAAAAAGAACCCAAGGAGAATCCCCATTGGAGTGTCCAATTCTTCTTTGGGGAAAACCCCTAGTCAAGGTCTAAAGGCTAGGAATAACAGTAACTCCTTAAAAGACAAAAATTGACCTATTATTACCCAATTTCACCAAACCCTAATGATTTCTTTTAAACAAGGGAAACAAGAAAAAGTTGAATAATGACACCTTGTATCTTTTCGTTCATAGTAAATCCCCTTTATCTGTTGATCAGTCCTAGTTTGTAGATCTCCTCCCAAAGAAAAAAACACAGAAAACAATCTACAAAAGCATATATGCAATAATTATTAACATAAACATGTACTAATTCTCATGAAATAAGTTCTAAACATTCAAAATTATTCACAAGAACATAGATGCATGAGTTGGGAAAGGAAAGATTTCTTTTATTGATAAAACATAAAGAAGATTACAACCAGAATATTTGATGTCGACACCGCTCTATGAACCTCGCCTAGGTTCCTCCAATAAGACTCCAAGTGCATTAATCCCACAATCACTATCAAATCCTCACAATCAACATTCAAAATTAAGGGGTTCGATGGATTGCATAAAGAGGATGAGATAATGAGAATGATGAGGATGTATACTTAGAATTGGACGCATAAGCTCAAAGATAAAGAAGGAGAAATTTGGGCAGAGTTTCTTTGTTTGTTTATTCTATATCCTCAAATGACCCCACTAGGGACCTTTTATATGGAAATTAGATGGTTATTCGGTTCTAAGAAGTGCTACAGAAGATAAAAATGGTTGTGCAACCCATAATATCTCGTAAACCCTACTGGGAAGTGCAATTTTTTTATTTTTTTGCAACTTTTGTGAGTGTACACGGGTTGTATATGTATCATCTTGTGTATGTACGTGTGCTACATGTGTATCAGGGTGTGTACATCTTGAAAAATGGAGTTTTTAAGAAAGAAACTCAACAAAAGTGATTTTTAAGTGTGTATATGGATGGGCCATGATAAAAAATGCATAGTGGTGCCATTTTGGACTATAAAAGTGATATGTTGTGCTCAAATTCATATTTGTCTCAAATCCTTTAAATAATCCCTTCCAAAAGTTTGATGTGAAATTGTGATCTCTTTCAGAAACAATTGCCTTAGACGTACCATGTAGCCTAGCAAATTATCTCATGTAAATCTATGCAATGTTATCTTCCATGTGAGTGAGCTTCATCAGAATACAATGAGTAGCTTTGGTTAGATTATCCACCAACGCCATGATGGAATCATGTTTCTTCACTGTTTTGGGAAGCATGGTGATAAAATCAATTGTCAAAACTTCCCATTTCCACCTTAGGAATGGGAAAAGGTTGTAAAAATCTAGATGGATGTCTGTGTTCATCCTTGAACTTATGACATTTTAGATATCTGGAAATATACTCATCCACCTCTTTCTTCATACCAAGCCAAAAATATTCTCTCTTTACAACTGCAATGGTTTTCTAGTAACTTGGGTGCACAACATAAGGCACATTATGCATTTCTCTACCCTTGTACATGAGGAGTCCATCCTCTCTCAACTCATAATATTTTTTTTCCTGCTAAATATTACCTTGTTGTAAATTTTTTGTTGTCTCCATATAATGCTAATATGATTTTGCAGCTTCCAAAACTCTGTGTTTCAAATCAGATTTATACTTGCTAATGATTGTACCATGTATTTCATGCACCCTCATATTGAGGGCATCAACCACATTGTACTCCTTTCATTTTGTATGCTTTATATCAAATTCATACTCACTAAGTAATTCCCGCCATTTGATTTTCCTAGCATTCAAAGTTGGTTTTCCAAAACATATTTCAAACCTCTATGGTTTTTCCTCAACTCAAATATTTTACCCATAAGATAGTGCCTCCACATTTTCAAGGCATGAAATATGGTTTCCAATTATGAATCATGAATGGCATAGTGTCTCTAGTGTTGTTTCAACTTCCTTGACTCAACATATCACATGTCCATTTTGGGTAAGGATCTCCCCAAGCCCTTCCTTGTAAGCATCAATGCACACAATGAAGTCTTCATTTGGATCAACAATATTCAAGATTGGTGCAATTGTCAATACACTCTTCAAATGTTGAAATATTTCCTCGCATTCAAAGTTCCACTTGAACTTCACACCCTTCTTTTGAAAATAAGTGATAGGATGTGTAATCCTTGAAAAGACTTCAATAAATATTGTAAAATAACCTGTATTAGGGACCTAACCTCCCTAACCTCTCACGTAGGTAGAATAATATATTTTACATGTAATAAAGGTTGGAATTAGTTAATAAGTTCTATTTAATAATATGAACAAATCTAATGTAAGAATACTTAATAGAAGCTTTCGCTTCTAGAAAGATATTCCTCTAGAATGTTCTTTAGATGATAGAATTAGTATAAATAAGAGTAGGAGGAAAGATAAAGAATTTTATTGAGAATTATTGTAATAAAGCTCTGCTATGATGGAGGTTTCCCTATCGAAGAGACAAGTGAACATTTCTTTCTTTCAATAAAGGTATTATTTTTGGTATTTTTATTCTCATTATTCTGTTGTTCCATTGGTATTTGTTGAATATTATTGTTTTTTCTTATTGCATTACATATGGTACCTTACAAGTGGTATCAAAGAAGTTTCCAACGCAGAAACTATGGGAATTGTTTTCCCCAGGGTAGAGACGTGTATAGACAAAATCTGTAAAGCACAAATTTTTGTTGTTTATGGGGTAAAAATGAGGTGGGGAAGACTACATGAAGTAAATACAGATGTTTTCATGGGGTTGTCTAGAAACAAACATTTCACCTTGTTGGAAACCTATGTAACACCTTTTGGTACCCTTCGAGTAATAACACATTTAACATAATCTATAGACGACCATCACTCCCATGTAATGTTAGGTATATCGGGAGTCCCCTAGGTCTCCCAAAACTAGCCCTAGATCAATCAATCAACAACCTAACTACTATAGTGACACCAATAAAAACACTCGGGAAGATACTCTCTAGTACCTGGGTAATTTGGTAGTACTACTAAGGGTATGGTCGAGCCTCCTTACTTGGTACCCTGATATATTGGGTTGAGTAATATTGTTCTACCTCACATGTATATCAAAGAGCTATAGCACATGGAAAACCCTTGTCTATTGGAACCCTGAAAACCCTAACCCTTGGGAAAGGAACATAATAGAATTAGAACAAATTAACTATATTGTCATGCAACCCTGCCTCCTGAATTGAGGTTATAACATTCCTACACATTTTTTTCCTATTATCAATTTGGGAAAGTTGTGACTATAGTATTATTTAGCTCGGAGTATAACTCTGCATAAGTTCAAAAATAAAAAGAGTATAGTGGTCCCGTCGACAACCTTATTTGGGACCTATTCCCTTGGATTCCTCTATTCATCCTGATCTCCCAGTGGACCCAACCCCCTTTCCAACACCCTTATTTGGGACCTAACCCTCTTTCCAACACAATTATTTGCGACCTATCCTATTGGATTTCTCTCTTTGCCTTGATCATTGTGGTACTTATCACTTCTAAGCCTTATTTTTTCCATGGACCCACCCACACTTCCCAAAACCCTTATTTGAAACCTCTCCTATTTCATTCCTCTTTTTTACATGATCAATGTGATATATATCATTTCTTCGTCTTTTTTTTCTATCGAACCACTTCCCCTCCCTGACACCCCTCATTCCCAAATGGACAACGCCCGCAACCAAGAACTCCTTCACTTTCAAACTGAATCCAAACAACACAAAGAGAACATCTAGATAATGACTTATAACCTTGCTTCCACCAACTCCAAATTTGAAACCTTCCAAGCTGAAGTTAAGGGAGAAATGATAAAAGTTAAGGGAGAATTAACCTCCATCAACTCTCCTCTCAACAAATTGTTAAACTAGTCCTAGGGCTCTCCCTCCTATGAAAAAACTTCACATTATGAAGGTGAGGAATCTTCCCATAATATGGCTTTTCATTCAAAATCCCTTCATCCTGACCCCATATTCCTAGAGTGGAAATGAAAAAAATTGATGGCTTAGATCCCATAAGCTAGGTCACTCAAATGGAACATTGTTTCTCCTTGCATGACATTATGTATGAGTTGGACAAACTTTGTTATGGTGTCCTCGACATTGACAATGGTTGAAATGGCATATAAAGGCACACCAAGGGTGTGTTGCTTGGACACATTTTGTTATGGAGATTTATGAACACTTTGACACTAACACCCACTATTTAGGTTGTTTGACCAAGTTGAAACAATATAGCATAGTGGAGGACTTTATAATATCCACCTTTGAGCACTTGGATTTCAGAAAGAAGGGAATGTCATATGCCTTCTTCAATGAATGATTTATCAATGGCTTCAAAGATGAAATCCACACCCAGGTCCTAATGGATCTTCCTCAAACTTGGTTGGAAGCTACTAAATGAGCCAAGGAATCCCAACATATTATCTACACCCAAAACTACAAACCATCATTTATTCCTCGCACTTGACCCACTAATCCTACCCCTCCTTCCACTCTCCTCAAGATCTAGAAATTAACTCAGGAAAAAATAGATGAACTCCAACTCAACGGTGTTTGCTATACTTCTGATGACAAACATTTTCCGGGGCACAAGTGTAAGGGACATAATATGTTTATGGCCCTTTCTAATGATGTTGTTAGCGAGGAGGCTGAAGTTTCCCCAGTTGAATACCTACCCCCAACATATGATCCTACTCCACCCTCTGATCAACCAGAAGTCGATTCGTTGATTTGTTGCATGCCCTCACTAACTTCTCTACTCCCCAAACTGTCAAGATCATTGGATACATTAAACACATGAAGGTCACAATACTCATTGACAGTGGAAATACCCATAATTTTATTCATCGTCATGTTTCCCAGGACATCAATTTCTATATCTGTTCAATCAACAATTTCTAAATCATGATTTCTAATGGTGGTTCCATGAAATGTGGTGGGCGTTGTGAAAATGTGCACCTACAAATTGGTCAGTACCAATAGAAAACTCATGTGTTTTCTATCGACATGGGTGGTTGTGATATTGTGCTCGGTGTTGAATGGCTACACACTATGGGACCCATCCTCATGGAGTTTAAGGAATTAACCATGCAATTCCAACAATAGGGACAACAATATAAGTTCCAAGGCATCACTGCAGGATCCCATGAGATCATCCGTTCCCATCGAATGGAAAATATCCTTAAAAAATGTCAATCGGTAATTATTTCCCAACTCCATTCCATTCAAGCAATTGAGATACCCTTGGTGCATCCTGACCTCCAATCTATCCTCTCCAAACACCAAGCCATTTTTGCCACTCCCCATGGACTTCCCCCTTCCCATGGTGTTCATGATCATTTGATTCCTACAGTCCCATGTAACCTTCCTCCCAATTTTTTGGAATGCTAAGGGGGGGGGATGAATAAGTATGAGTACTTTATTACCACTTTTAACCACAATGTGTATTATTTAACTTGTTCAAAACTAGCATTTAATGTATCATTGACAGTATAAATCAACCATGAACAATAAGCAACCAAAAATACATAGTACACCAAAATTTTATGTGGAAACACAATGGGGAGAAAACCAAAAAATTATTTTCTTATATGTCAGAAGAAATATATGTAGATTTTAACCTTGTACAATATTTACTGCAAACAGATATTCAGTAAAAGAACAAAAAAGATACAATGGAAAATACAAACATTACATAGATATTTTTCCCCTGGAAACCGAAACCAGGAAAACCAACATATTCTATATTCATTCATCATGATACATTGTTTACAATACAATATACATATAGGAGCCAGCAGCATACAAAAACCTAACCCAATGACCGAGATTAGTCAACAACCCTAATTCCTTAACTGGAAATAGAAAACCATCGGCAAAAAACCATGTGTCAAAAAACCACCTAAATATGTGACATGTTTCTCGAGGAAGAAAACAATTTCTCGGGGGTGCTGCCCCCAAACCCCTGCGTGCCCGATGCAACGCATAGACACTAATACGCATGCAAAGAATAGAACACGTAGCCAAAATTCTCCCACTTTTTGTTTTCTTTTCATACAGGGGGTTACAGGGTTACATAGTCAACAATCCAGGGAAGCAATGCCCATGGATCCTCTACACCAAGAGAGCTTCTCAGTGCTCATAGATTTTGTCAATGAGTCTACAACATTCTTCAAAGTGTCCACCTTCATCAGTGATATTTTATTTTCTTCAATCATGTCTCTCACAAAGTGATATTGAATATCAATATGCTTTGTCTTTGAATGATAAGTTGGGTTCTTTGCCAGAAAAATTGCACTATGACTATCACACTCTATCCTTAAAGCTTGTTGTACCAACCCAATACCTGAAAAAAATATTTGTAACCATACTGTTTCCTTACTTGCATGAGTGGATACCATGTATTTAGCTTCTGTAGTTTAAAGTGCCACTACAACTTGTCTTTTGCTCATCCAACTTATTTCTCCTCCAAACAGGTTAAACACATACCCACTTGTAGATCTTCTACGATCCACATATCCAACCCAGTCTGCATCCAAAAATCCATGTATATCCACCACTTTGTCCAATCCCAATATTCCTTCATAGCACAATCCATAGCTAGCAGTCCCATGAAAATACCTGAAAACCCTTTTTACTATTGCCCAATGCTCCTTCCTTGGTTTTGACATACACCTTCTCAAAATTCCCACTACATGTGCAATGTCCGGTCTAGTACAGACCATTGCATACATCAAACTACCAATTGCACTCGCATATGGAACACGAGACATGTCCTCCTCCTCCTCATGTGTCTTGGGACACTGATCCGCATATAACGCTACACCAACAGGAATAGGAACCTTGATCGGTTTACATTCCTGCATATTAAACATCTGCAATATTGTCTCGACATATTGTATTTGATTTAACCAGAGTTTCCTCCTTTTCCGATCTCTTTTAATTTCGATGCCCAAAATGAAATTTGAAGCACCAAGATCCTTCATGTCAAATTTAGAGGACAACTGAGTTTTCACATCTTGGATAATCTCCTTTATTGTTTCCTATCAACAACATGTCATCCACATACAAGACCAAATAAATCAAATGATCACCAATTAATTTAAAATACACACAATGATCCTCCTTTCTTCTTGTGAAGCCAAGTCCCACCATATAAGTATCAAATTTTTGATACCACATCCTTGGTGATTGTTATAAACCATACAGGAACTTTTTCATCTTGCATATTGGTTCCTTCTTTCCCTTCATAGCATAACCTTCTGGTTGCTTCATATAGATTTATTCTTCTAGATCCCCATGTAGGAATGTTGTCTTCACATCCATCTATTATACTTCAAAATCAAATGCAACAACAATAGATAACATAAATATTATAGAGGTTAACTTGGAAACATGAGAAAAAATCTCACCAAAATCAATTCCCTCAACCCGGGAATAACCCTTTGCTACTAACCGAGCTTTGTGTTTCTCCACTTTTCCTTCTGCAATTAGATTTTTTTTTAAACACCCATTTGCTTGCAATGGGATTTCTTCCAGTTAGCAACTCCACTAGATCCCAAGCCTCATTCTTATCCAAAGATTCCATTTCTTTGTCCATGGCCCTTTTCGAGAGATTTCCATCCACTGAATCCACTGCCTCCTTGACAGTTCTAGGATCATCATCAATGATAGACAAAGAAACATTTGAACAGAAATGAGATGGAGTATACCTTTCTGGTAGCCTTCTTTCTCGAAACGATCTCCTCGATACTAGAGTATGAGGATCTTCTTCTTCTGATTACTATTCTTCTGTAGAGTCTGATTCATCATCCTTTAAATCAAAATCTATTTTCTTTGGTTCTTCCTTACTTGATAGGACTTCCTGTTTAACAACATCCTTCATTTCTCTAAATACCACATATCGGCTATACACTACCTTCTTAGTTTCTGGGTTCCAAAGCTTATAACCTTTGATACCATATTTATATCCAATAAAGATACACTTTTCAGCCTTCTTATCTACCTTACTCATGTTTTCCTTTGGAACATGAACATATGCATCACAACCAAATACCTTGATATGTGTGAGAGAAGGTTCCTTGCCAGTCCATACCTCTTGTGGAGTCTTGTCATCCAATACTGATGAGGGTGATCTGTTGAATAGGTAACATGCAGTACCCACTACCTTTGCCCATAATTATTTCCCTAACTCGACACCACTGAGCATGCACCTTGGTTTTTCCATCAGTGTCTTGTTCATCCTTTTTGCAACTCCATTCTACTAAGGTTTATATGGAGTAGTCTTCTTCCCTGTTATACAACACTTCTTACATAATTATTCAAATTCATTCCCACAAAACTCTCCGCCATTATTTGTCCTCAACACCTTAATTATTTTCTATGTTTGATTCTCAATAAGAGCCTTAAACTCTTTAAACCTATCAAAGACTTCAGATTTATTCCTAAGGAAATATATCCAAGTATTCCTTGAGAAGTCATCTATAAATGATACATAGTACAAATATTTTCCCAATGATGGGACCGACACAGGTCCAAAAACGTCACTATGAACTAGCTATAAAATTCTTTCTACCTTCCTTGCACCAGAGAGGAATCTTACACGATTCTTCTTCCCATATAGACAATGTTCACATAAGTCAAAATCCATAGAGTAGTTAGAGATACCTTCAACCATACCTTTACCGTGTAGTGTTCAAAGACCCTTCTTTCCGATATGCCCCATTCTTTGATGCCACAACATAATCTTTTCTCTAGAGACTGTAGGAGTTCTTTCTTCTTCAACTCCAAGATCATGAAAAATGGAACTATTACACCCATTACTAATAGTGATTCCTTGCAACTTATACATAGTTCCAAATCGAACTCCCTTCAACAACACCATTGCTCCTTGAACAATCCTGTAGGTTTCCTTTTCAAATATTGTTTTTACCCCTGCATCGTCCATTTTGCTTACAAAAATCAAATTTCTAGCCAAACCTGGGATGTGTATAACACCAGGTAGTGTTCTAATCCTTCCATCTATGAGCCTCAACTTGAATTTTCCTCGTTCTATGATTCTAGTTGTTAAATCATCACCTAAGAAAACATTACCTCCATCATACTTTTCATATTCGGAGAACCACTCCCTGTGGGGAGTCATATGAAAGGATGCACCAGAGTCAATCAACCATGCCTCATGATCTACATGTGTGCTTGAAGAGACCAAGTAAACATCCC
>ML791548.1:177119-201894 GCA_009831015.1 Picea engelmannii
TTTTCTCAACTTTGGATCTACATTGCTTCTTGTAGTGCCCTTCTTTTCCACATCTCCAACATACCTTTACAAAATTTCTGGGAGATTTAGATCTACCCTTAGACTTAGATCTCCCACTTGAGAACTTAGATCTATTTCTTTCCCGGGAACGTCCTCTTGCAAATAATGTGTCTGTGCTATGTCCTTCCATATTCTTCTGTCTCATATCCTCCGAAAACAAGGATGAGACCACTTCATAAAACTTCAAGGCAGTTGTATTACTACCTATGGTGACAACCAGACTATCCCATGAGTTTGGTAAAGAACACAATAAACTAATACATTTATCTTCACCTGAAATATTAACCTCAACAAATACTAACTGACTTACCACAGTATTGAAGGAGTTCAAATTCTCTTCCACCGAGTCTCCATCTCTCATCCTCAGGTTATACAACTTATTTCTCAGGAATAGTTTATTTAATAGGGACTTAGACTGATACAACTTCCCCAACTTTTCCCATAAATCCCTGGCTGTAGCTTCCTCTGACACATTCAATAATACTGAATCTGAGAGACACAGTCGGATTGTGATCTTTGCCTTCCGATCCAAATTTTTCCATTCATCTGTTGAAGTTCCTGTAGGTGTAGTAACATGATCTACCACGATCCACTGATCGATTTCCACCAACATATCTTCCATATTGAGCTTCCTCAGCTCAAAACGTTTTCCATTAAACTTCTCGATCTCCATCTTCGAATTGCTTGCCATTTCTTTTCACCTGAAAAATCAATACCAAAGATATCCCACTGTAACAAGGATTATCACAGTCCCGAGCACCTTGTACAATATTTACTGCACATAGATTTTCAGTAAAAGAACAGAAAAGGTACAATGGCAAATACAAACATTACGCAGAGATTTTTCCCCTAGAAACCCAAATCGATAAAATCAACATATTCTATATTCATTCATCATGATACATTTTTTACAATACAATATACATATAGGATCCAGCGGCATCCAAAACCCTAACCCAATGGCTTGGATTAGTCAACAACCCTAATTCCTTAACTGGAAATAGAAAACCATCGACAAAAAAACCATGTGCCAAAAAACCACCTAAATATGTGACACTACTACTCGTGCAAATAATATAACACATACCCAACAATATATTCATAGGAAGCACCAAATTCCTTATTTTCCATCTACAACTGGAAGGAAGCTAGAACCCCCTAGTTTTCAGGCTCCAACCTGAAGGAAGCTCCAAATCTCCAATTCTCCTCCACCAACCAGAAGAGAGAAACAACCCCCTCTTCTTGCCCCATCCAACCACCCAAAAATATAAATGTAGACAACCTATCACTACCACTAAATCAATCAAATTTTTTTTTATCTATCACTACCACTGCCACAACCTGTCACTACTGCTATACTTCAACACTCGTTACCAGTCAAACCCTTATTCCTCAAACCCTCATACCAATATCCATGTCTTCCAAATCAAATACTCATGAACTACTAAGACATTTCTATGATGGTCTAATGCATAATATAGACCCTAACATACATAGTGAGCCATACCTCTCAAACTGTAGTTGACCTGATGGATTTGATCTTTTGAACTTTAATTTTCTCAACATATCCACTCCTTTTTCTCTATAAACTTTTGAATGTTCGTGATTTTTCCCACTATGGCTCGTGGATTTTTATGACTTACTTCCTCTGCAACTCACATATTTCTTTTCTTTTCTATGCGTCCACATTTTCCTTCACTAAACCCTATGTAATTCCATGATTACCTAAGTCTATAACACATTGATGCATGCTCTCTTCCTTCACTACAACTCACAGATAGCCTTAGGAAAACCCTAGAACAATAAGCTCAACTTTGTCCCTTCGACTCCTGCAAATTCTCTCTTCACTAAACTTTGTTGCCTTAGAATCACTGTTTCAGATCTATCAATTGTAACTTCCCATAACACTTTACATAATATATATTCAACGTGCTCAATATGTGTTAATAAGAGTCTCTTGAAGTCTTATTTATACTTTTCAAGTGACTTTATTTAGGGGATATCTTGTAGCTATTTTACCCCTTTTCCTTATTTTAGGGCTAACCCACACTCTCTTGTTGCAACCTCTTTACTCTTAATGGATGACCTATAACTTCTTTTTGACCTTCTAGGATCTTCTATATCATTCTAGGGGGTCCTCCAACTTCAAAAGATCACAACTCCTCAACCGTGAGGAGCCACGTGGTGTACCACATATCATAAAAAATGACATGATACATATTTTCCATCCATGAATGAGTTACCTGCATTTACACTGTCCTTCATGTCCTTTTTTATCAATAAACTATAGGTATTATAACCATATCTTGGGGGTTTCCTGACTTCTTCAAGGGTTGACATCAATGCCAACCAATATTTCAACACCAATGTTGTCCCTTATCATCATCCCTTCGCCCAGAAGAATGAAATTGAGAAAATTGTGCATGAATTGCTTGAAGTGGGTGTTATCCATCCTAATACCAACCCCTATTATTCTCTTGTGGTCATGGTAATCAAGAAAGAAGGAACTTGGAATATGTTCCCTGAGTTTCATGCCCTCAACAAACTCACCATCAAAGACAAATTTCCCATCCCTGTCATTGATAACCTGTTGGAATAATTGAGAAGTGCTCAATACTTTTATAAACTTGATCTCCATTCTGGGTACCACTAGATACGTATGAAAGAGGAAGGCATTCCAAATACTACATTTAGAACTCATCAACGTCACTATGAGTTCTTGGTCATACCCTTTGGCCTTTGTAATGCTCTGTTGGCATAGGGGCAGACTCAGGGTTCAACGCTAAGAGCGCACTAACAAGCCCTAACTACTCACCTTTTCGGCAACACCTGCGAAGCAGATGCAGTCTCACCCGAAGCAGTTATGAGGGGGTTGCAGGACAGAGATGTCTACAACCAAAGGGAATATCAAGTGGATCTAACACCAGAACAACACAACATTCATATATCACTTATCAACTTAGATCTATTATGCACATCTACTTATCAGATCTAAAGAAGTAATGCAATCATAGTATATCAGTTAGAGACACAAAGTACCAATCACACACAACACAAAATATATGTGGTTCACCCTCTCTATAGGGCTACGTCCACAGAACTGTGCTATAATATATTAAGGTAAAGCATATAGTTCTTATCTGCATTCTTAGCTAGCAGATCTCCTTTCTTCTCCTCTCTTTCTCTCCCCTTCCTGCACACCTAGCTACAGGGTTGATCTTCGCACCCAACTAAAGATCTTACAATCCAGAAGGCTCTTGTACTCAACACTTCTCTCTCACACAATACTCTTCTCCCAACCTACTCCATACCAACAACAATAATAACAATGTTATCGTACCAACCTAAAAATACCAACCCAAAATAGGCCCTTATGACCTCTATTTATACATTACAATAGCTCACCGACAACCTTAGGCTGAAACCTAGGTTTCCAAAACCCTAGATACCAAAACCCTAGGTGTCTAAAACCCTAGGTCAACTTGACCCATATTTTCAGGGCTTCGCCAACCTATCTTTCCTTCCTTTTTGTGTGGTGCTCCAAAGCATCCAACAATGGATTTTTCCACTTGCTGAGTTGTCCACGATCCTTCTTCCTTGCTTATCTGTCATGCTCAATCTCCTCGTCCAACAACTTTCTTTCTTGGGCTTCGCTCCATATTTTCTTCTCTTTTGTTCACTTTGACCCAATAGCATTCACTATGTCTTCCGCGCAGTTCGCATTCTCCCTTTTCTTCCTTGATCTTCGCATACTTCCATAATCAAGGGCCAACAAGCACCCAACACTCACCTGTGACTCGTCTCGAGGCACTTCAGATCTAAGCTTCCTATTTTACTTCGACTCCAGGCTGCGCAGTGCAGCCTCTGCATTCTTCTCTTTGCCTCCTCTCCATCCCTTGTGAAGACTGTCTTTTCTGTGTCTGGTACCCAGTTTCAACTGCACCTGGTACCTAGAACCTTTTCTTCATGATTCTACTAAGAGCTGTGAGGCAACTGGTTGTCATAGTACAACTTCAACCAGCTCTCATTCACTAAACCTTCCTTCCATTCTCCATTCAGACTCTTAAATTGTGCAACTCCTCCCTCTGTAACACAAGCGATCTCGTATGGCCCTAGCTAATGTGTTCTAAACTTCCCAGGATGTTTTATGAACTTGCTGTCATATACCAGTACTAGATCACCTTGCTTGAATGCCTTCTTCTTGATGTGCCTATCATGATAGGCCTTCTCTCTTTCCTTCTGAACCTGCTGATGGAATCTTGCAATGAATCTGCCTTCTTCCAATTCAACCAATTGTGCAAGCCTCTCTTGAATAGTGCCAGGGTCATCCATATCTGTAAAGGAATAAATTATCAGGCTTGGTACCAGATATTCCATTGGAACAACAACTTCAAGACCATATACCAAATTGAAGGGGGTATGCATTGTTAACTTCTTGCAAGTGGTTCTATAGGCCCATAACATTGTTGGTACTCTTAAATCCCAATCATCTTTGTTCACACAACAAATCTTGGTTAGTGTTGTCTCCAAGATCTTATTGAATGCTTCAATTGTCCCATTTGC
Organism: Picea engelmannii; assembly: GCA_009831015.1. Classification (NCBI taxonomy): domain Eukaryota; kingdom Viridiplantae; phylum Streptophyta; class Pinopsida; order Pinales; family Pinaceae; genus Picea; species Picea engelmannii. The sequence goes on from ML791548.1 coordinate 181,743, forward strand.
TTAAGGATGGTATGGTGTACTCTTCTGATGGTGGACTGTAAATTCTTCAGTCAAGTCTTCAACTATATTATTGATGAAATGTGTTCCTTGATCACTCATAAGGATCTTTGGGCATCCAAACCTGGTTATGATTTCATCAAATATGAAGCACGCAGTTGTAGTTTCACTACAATCCTTGACTTCTCTTGCTTCGACCCATCTAGTCAAGTATTCTGTTGCTGTAATTATGTACACTTTTCTGGTGGATTTATAGGTCCAACAAAGTGAATGGCGCATTTATCAAATGCTTGTAGGGTCAGATATGATTCTAATAGAATTTCATCTCTTATGGATGGTTTCCCAACCCTTTGGCATACATCGTAGGCTCTGGAATAGTCTTTAGCATCTCTGTGTAAAGTAGGTCACCAAAGGCCAGCTCTAAGAACCTTCTGTGCAGTTTCTTTCCCTGCATAATGTCCTCCTGCGATGCCTTCATGAGATTCGACAAGGATCAGCGGTCGTTCTTCCTCCATAACACACCTTCTCAATATCTCATCAGGTCCCATCTTATATAGATGTCCGATGATAAGTGAGAAATATGCAGCGTGCACCACTAGTTGTTTCTTCTGAGTAATTGTGTACTCACTAGGTTCCATTCATGTTGATAGGAATTGGACTATCTATGCGAAGTGGTCATTGATATTTCTAATGGTTAGTAGTTTTGCATCTGGTAGTGTATCCTCCAAACTGGTTGGCTCTTCTCCATGTTCCAACCTCGACAAGTGGTCAAGACCCTTGTTCATTCTTCCTGGCTTTACTATGATCTAAAAATCATATTCTTGAAATAGCATAAGCCATCTGCATATTCTTCCCCCCAACACTGGCTTGTTGACTAGGTACTTCAGTGTGGAGTGATCAATAAACATTTTAAAGTGTCCTCCCAACAAATAGTGGAGAAATTTATGCAATGCATACACCATGGCTAATCCCTCTCTTTCAGTAGTGGTATAATTAATCTCAGTTGTAGATAGCTTCCTGCTAGAAAAGGCTAACGGGTGGTTAATATATACTTATCCCAGCTTTGCTAACACATATCCTAAAGCAATGAAAGATGCATCAACATGCACATGAAACTCCTTGGTCCAATCTAGGAAAACCAGAATGGGCACAGTAATAATCTTTTGTTTCAGTGTGTCAAAGCTCTGTTGGAATTCTTTTGTCCAACTAAACTGACAATCCTTCTTCAAAAACTTCTCCATGGGCACTGTAATCTGAGAATAGCCCTTAATGAACTTTATGTAGTAGCCTGTGTGTCCCAACGTAGTGCACATCTGTTTGATTGACGTAGGAGGAGGTAGATCAACTATAATGGCAATCTTGTATGGATCTACCAGCAATCCTTGCTTGCACACAATATGACCTAACAAAACGCCAAATGATGAAAATAAAATACATTTCTTTAGGTTCAAATCAATTTGACACTACCTGCATTTATCCAACATTAGCCTTAGACATTCAATGTGATTTTTCAATAATCTAAAAACAGTCCAATCATCAAAGTATGCTTCTAAAAATTTATGCAAAATTTCCTTGAATGCTTCGACCACCACCCTGCAAAAGATGGCTAGGGAATTCTTCAATCCTAATGGCATCACTGTATATTGGTAGGATCCCCATTCTAATGAAAATGTGATCTTATGGCGGTCTTCCTTGGCAATCAGGATCTGATGGTATCATGAAAATCCATCTGTAAAAGAATATACTTCCTGGCCTCCCACATTATCTAACACTTCGTCAGTGAATGGTGTAGGGAAGGGGTCATGAAAACACACATCATTCAGCTTCCTGAGGTCTATGCATATCCTGATTTATCTTGTTTTCATGTCTTGCACCACCATAGGGATTATCCACTCTGACTCTTTGACAGGTTCTATAATTCCTGCTTCCAGCATTCTGTCAAGCTCAATCTTCACTTTCTCCTTATATTTAGGGTTTAGTCTGTAAGGTCTCTATTTGACTGGTCTAGCATATGGATTCAAAGGGATCCTCATATCTCCCACAGGCCCTTTAATGCCCTTCATATCATTGAACTTGGCTGGAAACAAGTCCTGATATTCATGTAGTAACTCTGTAATTTTATCAATGGTAGCAGCATCCCAATAATGTCCAACATTTGCAAACTTTGGTGTATGTTCTATTCTAATATTGACTTTATTTATTTTGATTGGTTGTGCAATGAATGGAAGCTCAACTCCCGGTCCTTCCACATCTCTCTGGCCTTCTGTTTTTGCGGTGTTCACCTTCCTCAGATCATCGTCTTCATCGGCATTGATGTTATAACAGCCTTGCAGTTTCTGGAGAGGCATAGTCTGTTCATCCTCTTCCTGTTCTAAGGGAAGGCTAGGTACCTCCTCGAATACTTTATGTCTGACAACCTCTATTGCTTGATCTACTGAAGGATATTGACTTTCAAATAAGAAGGTGGTTACAAAATTTTGAGTCGTACCTTTCCAATATGTAGTGATGAGGCGTAGTTCTTCTTGAAGGTACCAATTGATAGGTGTTGTGTCTAGCGTGTTGATGAATATGTGTACCCATCGTTCTCAAGGAATGTTTCTCCAGGCTTCCTCACAGCTTTGTACATGGTCCTTTGGGTAGCTTCGACCTATGTAGCGAAATTCACATCCTTCTACCTGTGCTGAGAATCGCGCTGTTATCAGAGTACGACATTGTACCCAATATGTAATATTACTTTTGTGTGTCCCCCACCATATTGCTAGTGTGGCTTTGAAGGCCTCATCCATTTCCAACAACCTCTGTTGTGTTGGTACACTTGCTTCAAAGTCTGATAGGAAGGCTTCTAACGGATTCATACCATCAAATGTGGGTAAGTTACTTACTATTGTGTCGATCCAGCGAACTTCTCTATTTAATCTAGCACATCTCCTTGTAGATACTCCATACATCTGGTTCTGCCAGTTCTCCAATGCTTCTTCTGATTCTAAAGAGCATGCATTGTCACTTCACCATCTTAGATTCCCATCAGCTATAGGATTAATGTAATCCTACCGTCTGGCTGTTAGTTTATATATGTTTTCTAGTGCATATGCGTGGTCTTCTTCTCTGATAGGTTTTGTGTACCACTGACCTTCATCTAGATCTAAAGGTTCGATGACCCTAAGGCCATCTCTTTCAAAATTTATACATCTTTTTTTTAATTCAACAATAGTAGAGTTATTGAAGGCCCAATCAATTCCTAATAGTGCGGGGTAAGGGCAACTGTCATTAACTATTTCAATTACCTCAAAATCTGCAAATGTTCTTACTCCATCAATGTCCATAGGGACATGCTCCAATCGTCCAAATGGGCTGACAGCTTGCTGGTTAGCCATCCTAAGCCTGATAGGGGAATAGATCAACTTCGATTTTCCCATCAGTACCCAGGTTTTCTTCTTCATGACATTGACCTCCGACCCTAAGTTGAGGACTACATAGTCTATCTCATACTCTCCTATTTGAGCATTCAAATGTAATTCCTTATTTGTCCTTCTCTTCTTATCGATTTGGTGTACTGCCCTGTTTAGTAAGGGATCTATATTTCCTAGCTCATATTATCTGATTAGACTTTGTAGCTCTTGTACAATGTTTTCATTCCGAATCAATTTAATACAAGTGTATAAAAATTCCATGATCTTTCTTACCTATTTTCCTTCTTTTGGTGAAGCAGACTGATCAAATGCCAGAGACATTCCATATTCTCTCACTTATGGTCTTTTCTTTGATGTAGAGCCTTGGTTTGCTTTGAATTCTTTTATGGATTCCTCAAACATTTGTCTTTATTTCTTTGCATCAAAGATTTGTGTCTTCTCTGTAGCTTTCCTGATTCCTGAATATTTTGTAGTCTTCCCTTGAGTCAGTTTGTCTTCTCCTGTAACAACGCCTCCTCTTGTTATAACAATGACTCTAGGGTATTCTCCACGAGGTTCAACATAGATCAATTGCACTTGCGGGTTTTGTTGAGGTCCTCGTCTTTCTTGAAGCTTAGATAGAAGCACATGACAATATTCTATAACATGGTCAAATGAGCTGTAGTAGCTGCAAGTGGTACAAGGGTTATGACAATCCCTTGTAAGGTGTCCAGGTTGTGCAAAGTTATAATAGATGATTTTTCATCGACCTCGACCCATTCCTCCTCCTCTTCCTCTTCCTCTGAATCCACCATGAGGATTGAAGTTTCCTCTCCCAGGAGAGTTATACTGCATAGTGTTTCCTTATTGTTGTACTTTGCCTTGAATGTTATATATGTTTCTTGACCTTTCATGCATGAGATCATAAGCCCTACAATCCCTATCATCATGTCCTATGGAATTACAAAATGTACAATACAAATTTGTAGGTGTCTGAACATACTTTTGCATATGATAACACTCACCAGTATGATGTTTGTTTTTGCATACCTTGCACCAGGGTAAGGTGACTTGCTTCAAGGGGCATGGAGCTCTAGAAGCCAAGTATTCATTGAATAAAGGGAAGTGTTCCTTATCATGGCCTTTTGATCTTCATCTGACACACCAGATTTCTTCTCTTTTATATTTTCCCTTGTCTTTCTTCATATCTTCGACCTGTAGAGACAAACTAGTTAGCTGACTCAAGATCTGACTCATACCTGAGATGGATTCTCCCATAGGGGGTGATTCTATATTCATGGCAATCTCCAGTGCCTCATCCTATGAAGAAATCTCCTTTTGCATCAGGGGAACTTTGATGTGTGGTAGAAGGGTAGCAATGAACCATTCCTTGTTCTATTCGTCTGGGATCTGAAAAGTCAATCGTAATGTTAAGGTCTTGAATCTCTGATCAAACTCCCAAACAGGTTCAACCACCTTCTTCTTGATCTCTTTCAGCTCTGTGATACATTGGGATTCCGACTTAGGTTTCTTGAATTCTCCAATCAACATGTTTTTTATCTAATTCAATGTCTTAGGTTATGCAAGTCCTTGGACAAGTTTCATGTACCAACTCAGTGTGCGATCTCTGAGAGTTGTACTGAACTAAGTTCTTTTGACAACTTCATCTGTGACATTGTTAATGTTCCATATGGATTCACATAGAAACCAATGCTGATCAGGATCTTCGGATCCATCTCCCCTAAAGATATGGAGTCTCATCTCATCTTCCATAGATCTTCCTAGGGTTCCTGACTGAATATACGGTGGACTACTATTGACAGTGCTCTGGACACTCTGGTGACTGGGATTACTCTGGTTTCTTAATACTATTGAATCAATAGGAGGGATAACAATACTTACTTTGATGATCTGCAAAGTTTGTGAGGTTTCAGGTTCTCCTTGGTGAAGCTCTTCATCTTTTCCTTCCTCTTCCCTAATGGGTTATGAATGTTCTTTGTTTGTTAGTTCTTCTTCTTCTCCACTATAGAATCCTTCCTCCTCATAGTTTTGCTTAAATAGGTTTGCAAGATGAACTTCTTTGAATACTCTCCCACTGCGCGTATGTCCAGCTTCTGTGTTACTGTCGCTTTCACTATCCGAAGTTTTGAAAATTATCCTTTCTTGATCTAACCAATCTATTGTCTCTTCAAGATGTTCTTCAATATGTTCTTCTCATGCAATAGCATCTTGATTATTAGCTTCCAAAAATGAAAAACTTTCCCTCTGGGTCCCTTAAATAAATATCTCTCGGCTTGGTTGTATGATTCTACTTTGTCAGCAGTGAACTATGTGATGTACCCTCCAATGGTACTATCAAACCAGTGATCTATTGCTCATGATACAGCGTTATCAACTCTCTTGACCTTCTTGATCAACTCTGACATCCAAACTATAGGAGGTTTAGATTGGATCTCGAACTGGGTATCTGCTAATCTAGCTAGCCACTCATATAGCTCCTGATGGATCCCTCCAAAGAATATCTCATGTATATCGGTGAAGATATATATTTCTAGCCAATCCTCATTGCTAATATTAGGTTTCTTATTCTGGGATTTAGTGAAGTCCTTCTATTGATCCTATGTCCACTTTTTAAACTCTATCTTCGATGGAAAACACCTTGACATTCCATCAAAAAGATTATTGTCCCGACAATGAACCATTTGTTGGCACAGGGGCAGACCCAGGGTTCAAATCCAAGAGTGAACCAACAAGCCCTAACTACTGGCCCTTTCAGAAACACCTATGAAGCAGATGCAGTCTCACCCGAAGAAGTTATGAGGTGGTTGCAGGACAGAGATGTATACAACCAAAGGGAATATCAAGTGGATCTAACACCAGAACAACACAACATTCATATATCACTTATCAACTTAGATCTATTCTGCACATCTACTTATCAGATCTAAAGAAATAATTCAATCACAATATATCAATGACAGACACAAAGTACCAGTCAAAGACAACACAAAATATACGTGGTTCACCCTCTCTCTAGGGATATGTCCACAAAATTGTGCTATAATATATTAAGGTAAAGCATACAGTTCTTATATGTGATCTTAGCTAGCAGATATCCTCTCTTCTCCTCTCTTTCTCTCCCCTCCCTTCACACCCAGCTGCAGGGTTGATCTTCGCACCCAACTAAATATCTTACAATCCAGAAGGCTCTTGTACTCAACACTTCTCTCTCACACAATACTCTTATCCCAACCTACTCCATACAACAGCAATAATAACAATGTTATCATACCAACCCAAAAATACCAACCCAAACTAGGCCCTTATGACCTCTATTTATACATTACAATAGCTCACCGATAGCCTTAGGCCGAAACCTAGGTCAACTTGACCCATATTTTCAGGGCTTTGCCATCCTGTCTTACCTTCCTTTTCGTGCAGTGATCCAAAGCATCCAACAATGGTTTTTTCCTCTTGATGAGTTGTCCATGATCATTCTTCCTTGCTTATCTGTCATCCCCGATCTCCTCATCCAACGAATTTCTTTCTTGGGTTTCGATCCATCTTTTCTTCTCTTTTGTTCACTTCGACCCAATAACAGTCACTGTGTCTTCCGTGCAGTTCACATTCTCCCTTTTCTTCGTTGATCTTCGCATACTTCCATAACCAAGGGCCAATATGCTCCCTCCACTTTCCAAAGTCTCATGAACCATGTCTTTCGTCCTTTCCTCCATCATTTTGTCTTAGTTTTCTTTGACGATATTCTCATCTATAGTAAAACTTGGACAACCCATCTCACCCATGTGGATCAAGTTCTCCATATACTCTCTCAACACAAACTCTTCCTCAAACAATATAAATTTTCCTTCGGAGCCTCAAAAGTGGAGTACCTAGACCATATTGTCGGTAAGGATGGTGTACTAGTGGATCCTATGAAAATTGAAGCTATGAAGGATTAGACTTTCCCTAAAAATATTAATATCTTGTATATTTTTCTAGGTTTAATGGGGTATTATCACAAGTTTTTTCATAATTATGGAAAAATTGTAGCACCTCTCACTCCTTTACTTGAAAAGAATTACTTCACTTGGACTCTAGCCTTTGATCAATCCTTCCATGCCTTGAGAGAGGCTATGTGTACGTCACCTATTCTGGCACTTCCAGACTTCACCACGACGTTTATCTTGGAATGTGAGGCTTCTAGGAAAGAAATTGGTGCAGTCCTCATGCAAGATAGAAGGCCTTTGTCTTTCACTAGAAACCAACTCTTAGAGAGACATTTAGGCCAATCAATCTATGAAAAAAAAATGTTTGGTATTCTGCATGACGTGGATCTCTGGTGTCCTTATCTATTGGGGAAACACTTCCAAATTAAAATGGATCATCAGAGCCTCAAGTATTTTATTTAACATCCCTTTTCATCCCTAAAGCGACAAAAATGGGTGACCAAGATATTTGGATATGATTATGAGATCATTTACAAGAAGATAAAATAAAATGTGGTTGATGATGCTATTTCCAAGAAGTATGAAGAAGAAGAGTTCATATTTTCCCTCTCCTTCTTTGTATCAGTTTGGATCCAAGTTGTTCGCTAGGAATGGATACAAGACCCCAAACTTTCTTTCTTGATCCAAAAATTACAACACTATTCTCAATATTCTCCAGGGTGCTCTTGGAATAGTGAAGAGTTTCTCTACAAAGGTCATATGTATTTAAGAAAACAATCAAAACTTAAATCCATGGTGCTTTATGAGATTCATGCTTCATCCACATATGGAAATTTAGGGTTCACCAAAACCTATGAACAAGTCAAACATTTTTTTTTTGTGATGATATGAAGCAATACATCCACACCTTTGTAGCTAAATGTGATAACTTCCAATGCAATAAGGGAGAAACAATAAAATATATAGGAACACTCCAACCACTTATGATCCCCCCTACTATTTGGAGGGATATTTATGTGGATTTCATTGTTGGCCTCCCTAAATCTAACAATAATTCAGTCATGATGATGGTAGTTGATCATCTTTCTAAATATTCCCATTTCTATGCTCTTCAAAACCCATTCACTGCATCCTCAATGGCTCAAATATTTATGGATAACATATTCAAACTTCATGGCATGCCTCAATCTATTGTCTCTAACTGACATCCCGCTTTCACCAACAATTGTTGGAAAGAATTGTTCAAGCTCTAGGGAACCCAATTACATCTCAACACCTCCTACCATCCTCAAATGGATGGCCAAACTGAAACTGTCAACAAGTGTTTGGAAACATATTTGTGGTGTTTTGCATATGATAGACAAAATCGGTGGGCTCATTGGTTACCCCTAGCTGACTGGTGGTACAACACATCTTACCATACTTCTACTCACATGACTCCTTTTGAGGTAGTCTATGGGAAAAATCCACCGTCAGTTATATCCTACATTCCAGGTGTCTCTAAGGTTCATAAGGTTGACAACAATATTAGTGTCCAAGTGGCCATTCTATGTACCCTCAAATAAAATATGGTCATGGCTCAAAATCACATAAAGAAACAATTCGATCAAGGTTGTTCTGAACATGAATTTTCTGAAGGAGACCAGGTGTTTCTTTGCCTGCAACCTTATAAGAAGAATTCAATCAAATCTAAACACTGCCAAAAAAATTCTCCCAAATTTTATGGTCCTTATACAATTCTTAAGTGAGTGGGACCCATGGCCTACCAGTTAGCTCTACCTAGTCATTCTAATCTCCATCATGTTTTTCATGTCTCCTACTTAAAGGAAGTGATTGGAACTAAGTGCCAAACTAAAATCATCCTCCCTGAGTTGGATGAAGAAGGTTTGATTTGGTTGCAACCACAAGCAATCTTGGACCAGTGAGAGCGTTGCCTCCGTCAACGAACCATCAAGGACATGTTAGTGCAATGGAAAGATACAACTCCAGAAGATGCCACCATGGAGCTGAACACTATTCTGTAAGATGTTCCTCATTTGAAGCCTTGAGGAAAATGTTTTTCTTCAAGGGGGATGGCATGTTAGGGACCTAACCTAACTAACCCCTGATGGAGGTAGAATAATATATTTTCCAAATAATATAGGTCAACATTAGGGAATAAGGTCTATTTAATAATATGAACAAGTCTAATGTAAGAATAATTAATAGAAGCTTCCTCTTCTAGAAATATATTTTTCTAGAATGTTCTTTAGATGACATAATTAGTGTAAATAAGAGTATGAGGCATGAGAAAGATTTGTATTGATAATTATTGTAATAGAGCTCTTCTCTAATAGAGGTTTCCTCATCGAACAAGCAAGTGAACAATGCTTTATTTCAATAAAGGTATTATTTTTGGTATTTCTATTCTCATTATTATGCTATTCCACTGGTATTTGTTGAATTTATTTGTTTATGTTTATTGAATTACATCTAGTACCTTACAACCTGCAAGTCCCATGAATGATCTCACCTTTGATACATTCTTTGGTGTTGTCCATCCTTCAATGGATTTTATCTTCTCAAGATCCACTGCTATCTCTTCCTTTGAAATAATACATCCCAAATAATGTATCGGTCTCTGATAGAATTGATTCTCACTTAATACTTGTAGCTCCATCCTCAAGTGTTTCTCATGCTCTTATTTATACTTAAAGTAGATAAGTATGTCATCCAAGAAGACAATGACAAAACTATCCAAGTAATTTATGAAAATGTCATTCATCAAACACATGAAGACAACTGGTGCATTTGACAACCCAAATGGAACCATTGTAAACTCATAATGGCCATATCTTGTTCTAAATGTTTTCTTTATAATATCCTCTTATTTAATTCTCACCTGATGGTAGCCTAACCTGAGATTGATCTTGGAAAAGATCTTTGCATCTTTCAGCTGATAAAAAAGGTCATCTATCCTTGGTTAAGGATACCTGTTCTTCACAATCACCTTTTTTAGCTTTCTGAAATCAATGCATAGCATCAAGGTACCATATTTCTTCTTCACAAATAGGAATGGGGCACCACAAGGTGACATACTTGGGTGTATATACCCCTTCTTTAAAAGTTCTTCTAGCCGCATTTGCAATTACTTCAACTCTAGTGTACTCATCCTATAAGTGATCCAGATTTAGGACTGGAACGAACTGATTAATAGGATGAATACAATAAACACGGAGATATGAAGAATAACACAAATATCCAGTGAACAATATCTTCTATTGAATAATGAAATAGGATGAAACTATAAAACTATAGAACTGAAACACTTGCTTGAATGGTGGTAGCTATCTCTGAGAAGAGATGTGGCTGCTACGTGCATCCGTCTGAGAAGAATAAAATTAAAATGAGGCTCTAGAGGCCTTTTTGATATTACTCATGAATTCCAAAACCATAGACATCCAAAAACCTAACCCTAGGAGGTGAAACGTCAAAATTCATGTGGGCCCCTATGGGTAAGTTGGTACCTCAACTTCTCACAGCCTTAAATTTTTCATACGACCTCTGTTTTAGGCGCGTGATAGCCCATTGCAAAGGTATTTTAGCGAAATACACATTCCTCCATCAAACTCTGTCTCTATCTACAGTTTGACTATGGCGAGATAAAAAAAAATTGTTTAGGCCTCCAAAATAGACCTGGAAGTACATAAAGATGTGATGACATGAAAACATACAAAATAAGCCAGTTGGATTAGGTGAGAGGTCACCAATATCCACCTGGAAGGTGTGTAGGGATTTAGACAGCCCCATAAGTGTTCAACCCACAATTACAAAAAAGTATAGAAGAACGTGTTGAACTAAAAATGGACAAGAGGATCCAATTGGAATAGGTGGGTGGCCACCAATAACGAACTAGATCAATCCTCCTCCCTCAGGAAGAAATGGTACCCATTGCATTGAGTTCCCCCATCACGTGAGGAAACTTATGATGGATTTGTCCCTGGGTGTGTTGGGTATGTGTTATATTCTTTGCACGAGTAGTAGTGTCCGACCATTCCACGAGCGTGGAAGGGAATTTGAGGGGGGGTGCAGGGGCAGTGCCCCTGAGAAAAAAATTTCTACCTATAAAAACGTGTCACATATTTCTTCCTTGGAAAATGTGTCACATATTTAGGTGGTTTTTTGACACATGGTTTCTTTGCCGATGGTTTTTTCTATTTTCGGTTAAGGAATTAGGGTTGTTGACTAATATAGGTCATTGGGTTAGGGTTTTGGATGTTGCTGGCTCCTATATGTATATTGTATTGTAAACAATGTAACACAATAAATATATAGAATATGTTGGTGTTCCCAGTTTGGGTTTCCAGGGGAAAAATCTCTCTGTAATGTTTGTATTTGACATTGTATCTTTTTTTTTCTTTTACTGAATATCTATTTGCAGTAAATATTGTACAAGGTTAAAATCTACATTTGGTATTAGAGCTTTTGTTGGCTTCAGGGGGACGCCTTTGTGGTCAAGGGTTTGGCTCAGGACTATGATAAGCCTTGTTATAGTGGGAGATTTGTGGTATTGATTTTTTAGGTGAAAATAAATGGCAAGAAATTCAAAGATGGAGATCGAGAATTTTAATGGGAAAAGGTTTGAGTTGTGGAAGGTGAATATGGAATATCTGTTGGTGGACAAAGATTAGTGGATCGTGATAGATCTAGGTACTGTACCTATAGGAACTTCAACAGATGACTAGAAAAAGTTGGATCGGAAGGAAAAGAGAACAATCCGACTGTGTCTCTTAGATTCAATATTACTGAATGTGTCAAAGGAAGCTACAGCCAAGGATTTATGGGAAAATTTGGGGAAGCTATATCATTCTAAGTCCCTAGTGAATAAATTTTTCCTGAGAAAGAAGTTGTATAACTTGAGGATGAGAGATGGAGACTCGGTGGCAGAGTGTTGGCACAGGGGCAAACCCAAGGTTCAATGCTACAAGAGCACACCAACAAAACCCTAACTACCGGCCGTTTTAGCAACACCTACGAAGCATATGAAGTCTCACCCGAAGTAGTTATGAGGAGGTTGCAGGACAGAGATGTATACAACCAAAGGGAATATCAAGTGGATCTAGCACAAGAACAACACAACATTCATATATCACTTATCAACTTAGATCTATTTTGCACATCTACTTATCAGATCTAAAGAAGTAATGCAATCATAGTATATCAATGACAAATACAAAATACCAATCACACACAACACAAAATACGTGGTTCACCCTCTCTCTAGGGCTATGTCCACATAAATGTGCTATAATATATTGAGGTAAAGAATACAGTTATTGTCTTCTCTCTTAGCTAGCATATCTTCTTTCTTCTCCTCCCTTTCTCTTCCCTCCCTGCACACCCAGCTGCAGGGTTGATCTTCGCACCTAGCTGAAGATATTACAATACCAGAAGGCTCCCCCACTTAGCACTTCTCTCTCATAATACAATAATCACTCACATAAACAATGACAACCTATCTTGATACCAACCTGACCCAGGTCCTCTTGACCTCTATTTATACATCACAATAGCTCACCGACAACCTTAGGCCAAAACCTAGGTGTCCAAAACCCTAGATACCAAAACCCTAGGTGTCTAAAACCCTAGGTCAACTTGACTCATATTTCCAGGGCTTCACTAGCCTTCCTTTCCTTCCTTCTCACGTAGTGCTCCAAAGCATCCAATCGTGGATTTTTCTGCTTCTTGACATGTCCATGATCCTTATTTCTTACTTATCTATCATCCCTGATATCCTCGTCCAACAATTTTCTTTCTCGGGCTTCACTTTGTCTTTTCTACTCTTTTACTCACTTCGACCCAATAACAATCATTGTGTCTTCTGCAAAGTTTGAATTCTCCCTTTTATTTCTTGATCTTTTCATACTTTCATAACCAAGGGCCAACATGCCCCCAACAGTCACCCGTGACTCGTCCTAAGGCACTTCAGATCTAATATTCCTTTTTTACTTTGTCTCCAGGTTGCACAGTGCAACCTTTTATTTCTGCTTTATGCCTCCTCTTCATCCTTGTGCAGGTTGTCTTTTATGTGTCTAGTACCCAGTTTCAACTGCACGTGGTACCTAGACCCTTTTCTTCATGCTTCTACTAAGAGCTGTGAGGTAGCTGGTTGTCATAGTACAACTTCAACCGACTCCCATTCACTAATCCTTCCTTCCATTCTCCATTCAACATCTTCAATTGTGAAACTCCTCCCTCTGTAACATAAGTGATCTCATATGGCCCTAGCCAACATGTTCTAAACTTTCCAGGATGTTTTATGAACTTGTTGTCATAGACCAGTACTAGGTCTCCCTGTCTAAATGCCTTTTGCTTGATGTGCCTGTCATGGTAGGCCTTCTCTCTTTCCTTCTGAAATTGTTGATGGAATATTGCAATGAATCGATATTCCTCAAGTTATACCAACTGTGTGAGCCTCTCTTGAACAACTCCAGTGTCATCCATATCTGTAAAAGCAACAATTCTCAGGATTGGTACCAGATATTCCATGGGAACAACAACTTCAAGATCGTATACCAGCTTGAAGGGGGTCTGCATTGTTAGCTTCTTACAAGTGGTTCTATAGGCCCATAACACTGTTGGTACTCTTAAATCTCAATCATCTCTATTCACACAGAAAATCTTGGTTAGTGTTGTCTCCAAGATCTTGTTGAATGCTTCAACTGTCCCATTTGCTTGAGGATGGTACGGTGTGCTCTTTTGATGGTGGACTGTAAATTCTTCAGTTAAGGATTCGACTGTCTTATTTATGAAATGTGTTCCTTGATCACTCATGATGATATTTGAGCATCCAAACCTGGTTATGATGTCATCAAATATGAAGTGTGCATCTGTAGTTGCACTACAATCCTTGACATCTCTTGCTTCAGCCCATCTGGTCAAGTACTTTGTCATAGTGATGATGTATCTTTCTCCTGTACGCTTTCCTGGGGGGTTTATAGGTCCAACGAAGTCAATGGCCCATTTCTCAAATGCTTGTAGGGTCAGTTGTGGTGCCAATGGCATTTCATCTCTTCTAGATGGTTTTCCAACTCTTTGGCATACATCGCAGGCTTTGGAATAATCTTTAGCATCTCTATGTAATGTAGGCCACCAAAGGCCAACTCTAAGAACCTTTTGCGTAGTTTCTTTCCTTGCATAATGTCCTTCTGCGATGCCTTCATGAGACTCTGGGAGGATCAACGGCCATTCTGCCTCCATAACGCATATTCGCAATATCTCATCTGGTCCCATCTTGTATACATGTCCAGCTATAAGTGAGAAATCTACAACGTACACTACTAGATTTTTCTTCTGTGTAATTTTGTACACACTAAGTGCCATTCTTGTTGATAGGAACTAGACTATCTCTGCAAAGTGATCATCGATCTTTCTAATGGCTAGTAGTTGTGCATCTTGTAGTGTATCTTAAAAATTAGTGGGCTCTTCTCCATGTTCCAACCTCGACAAGTGGTTGAGACCCTTATTCATTCTTCCTATTTTTACTATGATATCAAAATCATATTCTTGAAACAACAAAATCCATCTACATATTCTTCCCCCCAACACTGGCTTATTGACTAGGTACTTCAGCGTAGAGTGACCAGTAAACATTTTAAAGTGTCCTCCCAACAAATAGTGGAAAATTTTTTGCAGTGCATACACCATGGCTAATCCCTCTCTTTCAGTAGTGGTATAGTTAATCTCAGCTATGGATAGCTTCCTTCTAGCAAAGGATAATGGGTGGTCAATGTCCCATGTTCCTAGTTGTGCTAACACAACTCCCAATGCAATGGATGATGCATCAAAATGAACCTGAAATTCCTTGGTCCAATCTGGGAAAACCAGAATGGGCAGAGTAACCATTTTCTGTTTCAGTGTGTCGAAGTTTTGATGGAAGTATTCACTCCAACTAAATTGACAATCCTTTTTCAACAGCTTCTCCACGGGTGTTGTAATCTTATCATATCCCTTAATTAACTTCCTGTAGTAGCTTGTGTGTCCCAGCGCAGTGTGCAGTTGTTTAACTGTTGTAGGAAGGGGTAGATCGACTATAATAGCGATCTTGGATGGATCTACCAACAGTCCTTTATTACATACAATATGTCCTAACATAACACTACAAATGGTGAAAATAAAATGCACTTCTTTAGATTCAAAGCAATTTGAAACTGCCTGCATTTATTCAACATTAGCCTTAGACATTCAATGTGATTTTTCAACAAACTAAACACAGTCCAATCATCAAAGTATGATTCTAAAAATTTATGCAAAAATTCCTTGAATGCTTCGAAAACCACCCTGGAAAATATGGTTGGGGCATTCTTCAATCCGAATGGCATCACTGTATATTGGTAGGATCCCCATTCTGTTGCAAATGTGGTCTTCCTTGGCAATCCGGATCTGATGGTATCCTGAAAATCCATCTGTAATAGAATGTACTTCCTAGACTCCCACATTATCTAACACTTTTTCATTGAATGTTGTAGGGAAGGGGTCATCCAAACAAGCATCATTCAACTTCTTGAGATCTACACATATCCTGATTTATCCTGTTTTCTTATCTTGCACCACCATAGGGCTTATCCACTCTGATTCTTCCATAGGTTCTATAATCCCTGCTTCCAGCATTCTGTCAAGCTCAATCTTCACTTTTTTCTTATATTTAGGGTTCAATATGTAAGGTCTCTGTTTGAATGGTCTAGCATTTGGTTTTAAAGGGATCCTCATCTCTCCTATAGGCCCTCTAATTCCCTTAATATCATGAACTTGGTTGGAAACAAGTCTCGATATTCATGCAGTAATTCTATAATTTTATCAATGGTAGCAGCATCCCAGTAATATCCAACATTTTCAAGCTTTGGTGTCTTCTCTGTTCCAATATTGACCTTCTTAATATTAATTGGTTGTCCAATGAATGGCAGCTTGGCTCCTGGTCCTTCCACATCTCTTTGTCCCTCTGTTTCTGCGATGTTCACCTTCCTAGGATCATCGTCTTCGTCGGTATTGATGTTGTAACAACCTTGCAGTTTCTGGAGAGGTGCAGTCCATTCATCCTCTTCCTGCTCTAAGGAAAGGCTGGATACCTCCTCGAATACTTTCTGTCTCAAAATCTGTAGTGCTTGATCTACTGAAGGAAATTGAATTTCAAATAAGAATGTAGTTATAAAATTATGAGTCATACCTTTCCAATATGTGGTGATGAGGCGCAGTTCTTCTTGAAGGTACCAGTTGATAGGTGTTGTGTCCAGCATGGTAATGAATTTTTACACCCATTTTTCTTGAGGAATGTTTCTCCAGGATTCCTCACAGCTTCGCACATGGTCCTTTGGGAAACTTCGACCTGTGTAGCGAACTTCACAACCTTCTACTTGTGCTGAGAATCTCACTGTCATTAGAGAAGGACATTGTACCCAATATATAATATTACTTTTGTGTGTCCCCCACCATCTTGCTGGTGTGGCTTTCAAGGCCTCATCCATTGCCAACAATCTTTGTTGTGTTGGTATGCTTGCTTCAAATTCTGATAGGAAGGATTCTAACAGATTCAGACCATCAAATGTGGGTAAGTTGCTTACTGTTGTGTCGATCCAATGAACTTCTCTGGTTAATCTAGCACATCTCCTTGTAGATACTTCATACATCTGGTTCTGCCAGTTCTCTAATGCTTCTTCTGAGTTTGATGAGCATGTGATGTCACTTCGCTAGCTTATATTCCCATCAGCTCTAGGATTAATGTAATCATGTTGTCTAGTTGTTAGGTTGTATATGTTTTCTAGTGTGTACACGCAGTCTTCTTCTCTGATGGGCTTTGTGTATCACTGACCTTCATTTGAATCTAAAGATGCGATGACCCTAAGGCCATATCCTTCAAAAGTCATACATATTTTCTTTAAGTCAACATATGTGATCTTCCACTGCTTGAACCTTAGATTTTTCTTTTAGAGAAGAAGTGATGGAAGGAGGGTGGTATCCATAGAATGCCATAAATGGTGTCATTTTTGTTGCAGTATGACAGGAAGTGTTATACCACCATTCTGCCAAGGGTAACCATTTGAACCATTGTGTTTGTTTATCAGAGACAAAGAAACGAAGGTATACTTCCAAACATTTGTTCACTATCTCGGTTTGTCCATCAGATTGAGGATGATAGGATGAGTTATGAGCCAATTGAGTACCCAAACAAGAAAATAATTATGTCCAAAAATGTCCAGTGAAGATGGGATATATGTCACTTACAATAATCTTTGGGCTTCCATGTAGCTTTTGAACTATCTCCACGAATGTGGTGGAAAATGTACTAGCTTTGAAGGGATGAGAGAGTGCACAAAAGTTTGCGTACTTTGTCAGACTATCAACAATCACCATGATGGCACTCTTTCCTTCAGACTTCGGTAACCCTGTGATGAAATCCATGGAAACCTCCTCCTAGCACTGACCTGGGATGGCTAATGGTTGTAAAATACCTGGGGTATTAATTTTTTCCACCTTATTTTGTTGGAAAACCAAATATTCTGCCACAAACCTTTGAACATCAATTTTAAGGCCATCCCCCAAAAAATCCTTTTTGACTCTATGGTATGTTTTCAAAAATCCCGAGTGCCTTGCTACAGGAGAGGTGTGCAATTCCAATAATAACTTTTGTTTGATTTGGGAGTTCTTACATAAATATAAGTGATCTTTGTACCATAGTGAATTATTTTTCCATGTAAATGTATCTGATGCACTGGAATCCTGCTGCAACCTTTGAATGAGATTCCACACTTTTTCATCATTCTTCCATTCATCCCTTGCTTCTATTATCCAATCGGGTTGGATGATCGAGATAACACAGAGAAAGGCCTCAACATCTTCATCCTTTCTTGAGAGTGCATCTGCCATAACATTTTGCTTCCCCTTTTTATAGACGATTTCAAAATCATAACCCAATATCTTGGTTACCCATTTTTGTTGTTCTTCTGAAGAAAATCTTTGTTCCAAGAAGTATTTAAGACTATCATGATCTATTTTGACCTTGAAGTTCCTACCTATTAGGTAAGGACGCCATTTCTTCAATGCATGTAGTATTTCCATCATTTCCTTCTCATAAATGAGTTTGTGTAATTCCTTTCCCTTGAGTGGTCAACTTTCAAAAGCTAGGGGCCTTCCTTCTTGCATTAGGACAACACAAATTCCATTTCCCGAGGAATCACATTCCACAATAAAGGTTTTTGTGAAGTCTGGAGTGGTCAAGACAAGAGATTTGCACATCACCTCTTTAAGTTTTTCAAAATATTAAGTTGCCTCTGGAGTCCATGAAAATGCATCCTTCTTATTTAGTGTCGTTAAAGGTGTTGCTATTCTTCCATAGTGTTGAACAAACTTGTGGTAGTAACCTGTCAAACCCAGAAATCCTCTAAAATTCTTCAATGTTTTGGGAATCGGCCAGACCATCATGGCCTTAATCTTGTTAGGGTCTACCTTAACACCTTCATGAAATACAATATGACCCAAATACTCTACCTCCTTCACTCGAAAGAAACATTTGGGTGGTTTGGCATATAGTTGTTGCTCCTTTAGTAGTTGTAGAACCTTGTCTATATGTCGCACATGATCCTCCCAAGACTTGCTATAGATTAGTATATCATCAAAAAATAATAACACAAATTTTCGAAGGAAGGGATTGAAAATGGAATTCATCAACCCTTGGAATGTGGAAGGTTCATTTGTAAGGCCAAAAGGCATGACCAAAAATTCATAATGGCCTTCATGAGTTCAGAATGTTGTTTTTGGGATATCTTCTTCCTTCATTCTAATCTGATGATACCCTGAACGGAGATCCAATTTTTGAAATAGATTGCTCCATGTAGTTCATCTAAAAATTCATCAATGACAGGAATAGGAAACTTATCTTTAATAGTGATCTTGTTGAGCTCTCTATAATCTAGACACATACGCCATGATCTATCTTTCTTGAATACCATTACCACTGGGGCAGAGTAAGAACTTTGGCTAGGTCTAATAATGCCAGCCTCTAACATTTCTTCAACCATGCACTGAATTTCACTCTTATGGGCATAAGGGTGTCTATATGGCCTAATGTTAGGAGGAATACTCCCAGGAATTAGGTGAATTTAATGATCATGATTTCAAGTGGGTGGAATACCTTTGGGAATATCTTCAAATAATTTGGAATGCTTATCAATGATCCCTTGGAGATCTTGAGGAATAGATGGCTTAGATGTTTGAACATCTAGTGAGCATAGTTGTGCAATAGCGCCTTGATGCCCCTTTTTCAATAATTTTTTCATGCCATTAGAGCTTATCACCTTACTAGGTTTCCCTGTGATACCTCTTAACTCAATTTCTTTTCCTTCCAATGAAAATTTCATGAAAAGTTCTTGAAAATTAAAAGTCATTGTTCCTAATTTTTGTAACCATTGGATTCCTAGTACAACATCAGCACCACCCATGGGTATAGAAATGATTGGACTATTCATTACATATTCCCCCATAGTAATATTGATCTTATTGTATTTTCTTGAGCAATTGATAGTTCCTCCATCTGCAATCATTACTTGAAACTCTGGCTCTGGATATACAAAGAAATTGAGATCTTTTGCTAATTTATAGTGAATAAAATTATGAGTACTGCCAAAATCAATTAGGACTATTACCTTTTTTCTTTTTGATGTATCCTTCAATCTTGAGGGTTTGAGGAGTGCTAATTCCAGCCAATGCATTACACGATATCGTGGGAGTCAACTCTTCAGACGAAATTGCTTCTACATTTTCATCTTGAGATGGTTCTTGTTCTTGTTC
>ML791548.1:202458-221006 GCA_009831015.1 Picea engelmannii
GCAATTCGTACCTTTTGTGTATGTGGCACATTATGTAGATCAAAGAATTGCTCCATCTGAAGTATCCATGTGATTGGGTCCTTCCCATCAAACTTCCTCATATCGATCTTAGGAACGTGGTTGGTCTTCAACCCAAAGTTGGAATTTCTCCATTCTTGATTCACCTTCCTTGTGTCCTCATCATGAATTTCATGGAATACATTTTCACTTTCAAGTGTCCTCTCTATTATGAAATTTTTCAATCCTTCCATGATCTCCCCTTTTAAACCCTCCATCATCTCTTGTAGTTCATCTTTTGTTACTGTCTTCTTTCTTAAATCATTTATTTCCCTATGCATTTCTTCACCTTCATCAAGAGTCCATGTAGGATTATCTAGAGGCTTATTTGGTGTAGAATTTCCCTTTTTGGGTGGCATGTTGGCCAAGTATCACTTTTGAACCTTGATTTTGAGGTGGTTTTGCTAGACAATATTTCTTCTGTTGTATCTCCAAATTGTATTCCCTTATGGATATGAAACTTTATTTTTTGTAGTTCTATGATATTTCTTCTCTTCAATGCCATGGGTCTGATCAAAATTGGATGTGCCAAGTGGAATTTAAAGTAACGTCTCCACAACTTGTTGTTTTTTGTCCTTTCTGGGAGATGTCACTTGTATAGCATGCCCCACACAAAATAATTGATATAAAATTATGAAAATCGTACCAGAAATACTACAAACTTTGCACTATCCAATGCAACCAGTCTCACTCAATTTGGATACTCTATGAAAACGTTATGACTGTTTTACCTGGAACACCTTATTGAGACTAGTCAATAGGACTAGTCAGATACCCTATCTTCCACAGGGTGTATCTACAAATGTAAGACGACCAAGAAGCCAAAATTTTTACCACAGATAATTTACTAATTTCTGTGAATATTCTTTGGATTTCAGGGTCTGAAACATTACAGAAATATTTTTATAGCGAAAATTCCGCAATGACTCAGTTCAGGATGATTCCAGAACCGTATCTTTCATAGGTTGTATCTACGAAATTATAATGCCTTAGAAGCTAAAATTTTAACCCAACATGCCTTGATCCGTCTACTAAATATCCTCCAAGTCATTCCTTCTGAAGCGTTGTAGAAAACAATTTATAGCGAAAATTCCAAGGTGTCTCAGATTTAGCAGCGAAACCCCAAGACCTTGAGCTCTGATACCATATGTTAAGAACCAAATATCAATATAGCATAGAAAAACCTCAGAATAAGTACTCAACGCCTAGAAAAAAGAGAAATTCAGATAATAAGCCTCTTCAAGGGGGAAACCTCCTTATGCCCACATAAATGTACAATTCCAAGATGATTCCAAATGAAAATGTCTCCTTGGTATATATAAGAGACTAGGAGGTATAATTAAAACTAATGGAATAAATTCGACATAAATAAAATAACATTACTAATGTAATATGCCCCAATTAAGGGGTAATGAGCCAATATTAGGGCTTAACACGATTCTTCTGTAGTCTTCCCTTGTGTTAGTCTGTCTTCTCTTGTAACAACGCCTCCTCTAGTTATAACAACGAATTTAGGGTCTTATCCGCGAGGTTCAACATAGATCAATTGCACTTGTGGTTTCTGCTGGGGTCCTCATCTTTCTTGAAGCTTAGCTAGCAGTACAGGACAATCTTCTATAACATGGTCAAACGAGTTGTAGTAGCTGCAAGTAGTACAAGGGTTCTGAAAATCCCTTGCAAGGTGTCCAAGTTGTGAAAAATTATAATAGATGATCTGTCCTCAGCCTCGACCCATTCCTCCTCCTCATCCTCTTCCTCTTAATCTACCGTGAGGATTGAAGTTTCCTCTTCCTGGAGAGTTGTACTGCGTAGTGTTTCCTTCTTGTTGTAATTCACCTTGGATCTTATATATGTCTCTTGACATTTCATGCCTGAGAGAATAAGCCCTACAATCCCTATCATCATGTCCTACAGACTTATAGAGTGTACAATACAAATTTGTTGGTGTCTGAACATACTTTTTCATATAATAGCACTCACCAGTACGATGTCTGTTTCTGCATACCTCGCACCAGGGTAAGGTGACTTGCTTTAAGGGGCTCGGAGATCCAGAAGCCAAATATTCATTGAATAAAGGGAAGTGTTCCTTGTCATGACCTTCTGATATGCATCTGACACACCAGATGTATTCTCTTTTATCTTTTCCCTTGTCTTTCCTCATATCTTCGACCTGTAGAGACAAGCTAGTTAGCTGACTCAGGATCTGACTCATACCTGAACTAGATTATCCCATGGGGGTTGATTCTATCTTCATGGCGATCTCCAACGCCTCATCCTATGAAGAAATCTTTTGTTGCATCAGGGGAAATTTGATGTGTGGTAGAAGGGAATCAATGAACCATTCCTTGTTCTTCTCATCTAGGATCTGAAAAGTTAATCGACTTGTTAAGGTCTTGAATCTCTAATCAAACTCCCAAATAGGTTCATCTACCTTTTTCTTGATCTCTTTCAGCTCTATGATACATTGGGATTTTGAATTAGGTTTCTTGAATTCTGCAATCAATGCGTTCTTGATCTAATTCAATGGCTTAGGTTGTGCAAGTCCTTGGACAAGTTTCATGTACTAACTTAGTGCGCGATTTCTGAGAGTTGTACTGAACTGGGTTCTTTTGACAGCTTCATTTGTGACATTCTTAATGTTCCATATGACTTCACATAGAAACTAGTGTTGATCGGGATATTCAGATCCATCTCCCCTAAAGATAGGGAGTCTCATCTCATCTGCCATAGATCTTCCTAGGGTTCCTAACTGAATGTGTGGTGGACTACAATTGACAGTGCTTTGGATGCTCTGGTGACTGGGACTACTCTGGTTGCTTAATACTGAATCAACAGGAAGGATAACAATACGTACTTCAATGGTCTACGTGGTTTCTGAGTTTTCAGGTTCTCCTCGACGAAGTTCTTCATATTGTCCTTCCTCTGTCCCGATGGGTTCTAAATGTTCTTCGTCCATCGGATCTACTTCTTCTCCACTATAGAAACCCTCCTCCCTATAGTTCTTCTTAAACAGGTTTGCAAGGTGGACCTCTCAGAACACTCTCCCACTACGCATATGTCCAGCTTTTGTGTCATTGTCGCTATCTGAATTCTTGAACATTATCTTTTCTAGATCTGTCCAGTCTATTGTATCTTCAAGATGTTCTTTTCATGCAATATCATATTGAATCTCAACTTCAGGAATTGTAGAAATTTTCCTCTAGGTCCCTTGAAGAAATATATTTCATCTTGGTTGTGTGACTCTACTCTGTCAACAACAAACTCTTTGATGTACCCTCCAATGGTACTATCAAACTAGTGATCTACTGCTCGTGATACGGTGTTATCAACTTTCTTGACCTTCTTGATCAACTCTGACGTCCAAACCATAGGAAGTCTGGATCAGATCTCGAAATGGGTATCAGCTAATCTAGCTAGCCACTCATATAGCTCCTGATCGATCCCTCCAAAGAATATCTCGTGTATATCAATGAAGATATATCTTTCTAGCCAATCCTCAGTGCTAAGATTAGGGTTCTTATTCTGGTCTTCAACGAAGTCCTTCTCTTGATCCTCTATCCACTTTTGAATCTTTGTTTTCTATGGAAACCACCTTGACATTCCCTTAAATAGAATTTGGTCTCAACAATGGAACCATTTGTTGGCACAGGGGTAGACCTAGGGTTCAATGCTACAAGAGCGCACCAACAAACCCCTAACTACCGACCCTTTTGGTAACACCTTTGAAGCAGATGAAGTCTCACCTAAAGCATTTATGAGGAGGTTGCAGGACATAGATGTCTACAACCAAATGGAATATCAAGTGGATCTAGCACAAGAACAACACAACATTCATATATCACTTATCAGCTTAGATCTATTCTACACATCTACTTATCAGATCTAAAGAAGTAATGCAATCATAGTATATCAATGACAAATACAAAATACCAATCACACACAACACAAAATATACATGGTTCACCCTCTCTCTAGGGATACGTCCACAAAATTGTGCTATAATATATTGAGGTAAATCATATAGTTCTTGTTTGCGCTCTTAGCTAGCAGATCTTCTTTCTTCTCCTCCCTTTCTCTTTCTTCCCTGCGCACCCAGCTGCAGGGTTGATCTTTGAACCCAACTGAAGATCTTACAATACCAGAGGGCTCCCCCACTTAGCACTTCTCTCTCATAATACAATAATCACTCACATCAACAATGAAAACCTATCTTGAAACCAACCCGACCCAAGTCCTCTTGACCTCTATTTATACATTACAATAGCTCACTGACAACCTTAGGCCGAAACCTAGGTGTCCAAAACCCTAGGTGTCTAAAACCCTAGGTCAACTTGACCCATATTTCCAAGGCTTCGCCAGCCTGTCTTTCCTTCCTTCTCGTGCGGTGCTCCAAATCATCCAATGGTGGATTTTTCTTCTTGTTGACATGTCCATGATCTTTCTTGCTTATCTTTCATCCCCGATATCCTCATCCAATGGATTTATTTCTCGGGCTTCGCTTCATCTTTTCTTCTCTTTTGCTCACTTCGACCCAATAACAGTCAATGTGTCTTCCACAAAGTTCAAATTCTCCCTTTTCTTTCTTGATATTTTCATACTTTCATAACCAAGGGCCAACACAGATCATTTGAATGCCTTCAATACTGTGGTAAGACAATTAGTATCTGTTGAGATTAAAATTTCAGATGAAGATAAATGTATCAGTTTACTATGTTCTTTAACAGGCTTGTGGGATAGTCTAGTTGTGGCCATAGGTAGTAATACAACTGCCTTGAAGTTTGATGAAATGGTCTCATCCTTATTGTCAGAGGAGATGAAACAAAAGAATATGAAAGGACAGAGCACAAACACATTATTTGCAAGAGGACGTTCCCATGAAATAAATAGATCTAAGTTCTCAAGTGGGAGATCTAAGTCTATGGGTAGATATAAATCTCCCAGAAATTTTGTAAAGGTATGCTGGAGATGTGGAAAAGAAGGGAACTACAAGAAGCAGTGTAGATCCAAAGTTGAGAAAAAGAAGGGATTTGAATAATATCCTTCTACAAAAGAAAATACCTCCAAGGAATAAGGAAGGGACGTGTACTTGGCTTCTTCAAGCACACATGCAGATCATGAGGCTTGGTTGGTTGACATTGGTGCATCCTTTCATATGACTCCCCACAGGGAGTGGTTCTGTGAATATGAAAGGTATAATGGAGGTAATGTTTTCTTAGGTGATGATTCGACAACCAGAATCATAGGACGAGGAAAACTCAAGTTGAAGCTCATATATGGAAGGATTAGAACACTGCCTGGTGTTCTGCACATCCAAGGTTTGGCTAGAAATTTGATTTCTTTAAGAAAAATGGACGATGCAGGGGTAAAAACAATATTTGAAAAGGAAACCTGCAGGATGGTTCGAGGAGCAATGGTGTTGATGAAGGGAGTTCGGTTTGGAACTCTGTATAAGCTTCAAGGAAGAATTATTAGTGATGGGTGTAATAGTTTCATTGTTCCTGATATTGGATTTGAAGAAGAAAGAACTCCTACAGTCTTTGGAGAAAAGGTTATGTTGTGGCATCAAAGACTGGGGCATATCGGAGAGAAGGGTCTTCGACCACTACATGGTAAAGTTATGGTTGAAGGTATGTATAAATTTTCTCTGGATTTTGATTTATGTGAACATTGTCTATATGGGAAGCAGAATCAGGTAAGATTCCCCTCTAGTGCAAAGAGGGAAGAAGGAATTTTGCAGCTAGTTCACAGTGATGTTTCTGGACCTGTGTCGATCCCATCATTCAGAAAATCTGTGTACTGTGTCTCATTTATAGATGAATTCTTGAGGAATACTTGGATATATTTCCTTAGGAAGAAATCTGAAGTCTGTGACAGGTTTAAAGAGTTTAAGGCTCTTGTAGAGAATCAAACAGAGAAAAAAATTAAGGTTCTGAGGATAGATAATGGCGGAGAACTCGGCGAAAATGAATTTGAATAATTCTATAAGAAGTACGGTATAGCAAGGCAGAAGACTACTCCATATACACCTCATCAGAATGGAGTTGAAGAAAGGATGAACATGACATTGATGGAAAACGAAAGGTGCATGATCAATGGTGTCAGGTTAGGGAAAAAATTATTGGCAGAGGTAGTGGGTATTGTATATTACCTGGTCAACAAATCACCCTCATCATCATTGGATGACAAGACTCCATAAGAGGTATGGACTCGTAAGGAACCTTCACTCACACATCTCAAGGTATTTGGCTGTGATGCATATGTTCATGTTCCAAAGGAAAACATGGTAAGCTAGATAAGAAGGTCGAAAAGTGTATATTTATTGGATATAAATATGGTCTCAAAGGTTATAAGCTTTGGAACCCAGAAAATAAGAAGGTAGTGTATAGCCGAGATGCGGTATTTAGAGAAATTAAGGATGTTGTTAAACAGGAAGTCCTACCAAGTAAGAAAGAACTATAGAAAATAGAGTATGATTTAAAAGATGATGAGCCAAACTCTACATAAGAACAAGAATCGGAAGAAGAAGATCCTCATACTCCATTATTGAGGAGATCGATTCGAGAAAGAAGGCTACCGAAAAGGTATACTCCATCTGATTTCCATTCAAATTTTTCTTTGTCTATTACTGATGATGATCCCAGAACTGTCAGGGAGGCAGTGGATTCAGAGGATGCAAATATCTGGAAAAGGGACATGGACGAAGAAATGACATCTTTGGATAAGAATGAGGTTTGGGATCTAGTGTACTTGTCGAATAGAAGCAATCCCATTGGAAACAAATGGGTATTTAAAAATAAGCTAAATGCAGAAGGAAAAATGGATAAATACAAAGTCCGGTTAGTAGAAAAGGGTTATTCCAAGGTTGAGGGAATTGATTTTGGTGAAATTTTTTCTCCTACTACCAAGTTAACCTCTATAATATTTATGTTATCTGCTGGTGCTTCATTTGATTTTTAAATAGAACAAATGGATGTGAAGACAACATACCTACATGGGGATATGGAAGAAGAAATCTATATGAAGCAACTTGCAGTTGTAAAGGGAAAGAAGGAGCTGGTATGCAAGCTGAAAAAGTCCCTGTATGGTTTAAAAGAATCACCAAGGATGTGGTATAAAAAAATTGATACTTATATGTTGGGACTTGGCTTCACAAGAACCAAAGAGGATCATTGTGTGTATTTTAAATTAATTGGTGATCATTTGATTTATTTGGTCTTGTATGTGGATGACATGTTGTTGATAGGAAACAACAAGGAGATTATCCAGGATGTGAAAACTTAGTTGTCCTCTAAATTTGACATGAAGGATCTCATTTATTCAAATTTCATTTTGGGCATGGAAATTAAAAGAGATCGAAAAATGAGGAAACTCTGGTTAAATCAAATAAAATATGTCGAGACAATATTGTAGAGGTTTAATATGCACGAATATAAACCGGTCAAGGTTCCTATTCCTGTTGGTGTAAAGTTATCTGTGGATCAGTGTCCCAAGACACATGAAGAGGAGGAGGACATGCCTCGTGTTCCATATGAGAGTGCAGTTGGCAGTTTGATGTATGCAATAGTTTGTACTAGACCGGACATTGCACATGTAGTGGGATTTTTGAGCAGGTATATGTCAAAACCAGGGAAGGAGCATTGGACAACAATAAAAAGGGTTTTTAGGTATTTGTGTGGCACTGCTAGCTATGGATTGTGCTAGGAAGGAAGATCGGGATTGGACAGAGTGGTGGATATACATGGCATTGTGGATGCAGATTGGGCTGGAAATCTGGACCGTAGGAGATATACAAGTGGGTATGTGTTTAACCTGTTTGGAGGAGCAATAAGTTGGATGAGAAAAAGACAGGTTGTAGTGGCACTATCAACTACAGAAGTTGAATACATGGAAGCCACTCATGAAAGTAACGAAGTAGTATGGTTAAAAATATTATGTTCAGGTATTGGGTTGGTACAACAAGCTGTAAGGATAGATTGTTATAGTCATAGTGCAATTTTTCTGGGGAAGAACCCAACTCATCATTCAAAGACAAAGCATATTGATATTCAATATCACTTTGTGAGAGGCATGGTTGAAGAAAGTATTGTTGATGAAGGTGGATGCTTTGAAGAATGTTGCAGATTCATTAACAAAATATCTGAGCATTGAGAAGTTCTCTTGGTGTAGAGGATCCATGGGCATTGTTGACTATGTAACCCTGTAACCCCCTGTATGAAACGAAAACAACAAGTGGGAGAATGTTGGGTATGTGTTATATTATTTTCATGAGTAGTAGTGTCTGCGCATTGCGCCAAGAATGTAGGGGGGAGAATCCCCCCCGCATGGGGGTTCGGGGGCAGAGCCCCCGAGAAAATATTTTTTGCCTCGGAAAACGTGTCACATATTTAGGTGGTTTTCGTCACATGGTTTCTTTGCTGATGGTTTTCTATTTCCGGTTAAGGAATTAGGGTTGTTGACTAATCCAGGCCATTGGGTTAGGGTTTTGGATGTCACTGGATCCTATATGTATATTGTATTGTAAACAATGTAACACAATGAATATATAGAATATGTTGGTTTTCCCGATTTGGGTTTCCAGAGGTAAAATCTATGTGTAATGTTTGTATTTTCTATTGTATATTTTCTGTTCTTTTATTGAATATCTATTTGCAGTAAATATTGTAAAAGGTTAAAATCTATAGGGTGAGCCACTTTCCTTGGTGTAGGAGTTACCCTACCTTGACAACCCAATAAATATGGATCCTTTGATGGCAAGTGCCCTTGACCTGTGTGTCCACTATCTGATCAATGGATGCTTGTTCCATGAAGTCGGGGTTGAGCTCTATGGGTGTCATTTGTTTTGAAGTCTCTGAGGTGTCCAATAATGGTGGAAGATATGGTCGAAGAAGGTCCACATTGAACACTGGGTGTAGGCTAAGGAAGGGTGGAGTGTTGAGTTCAAAAGGATTGTTACCCACAACCTTGGTGATAGTGTAAGCCCCATAGTGAAGTGGGTAGAACTTCTAATGGGGCCCTGTGAGATGATCCTTCTACAAATGTAACCATAATTTTTTGCCAACCTGAAGCTGGTGTGGTATCATGTGTTGATCATGGTGCTTCTTGTACTTAGCATTGGATTTCTGCAAAATATCCTGGACCTGTTGGCGGATGTGTTGAATCCGCTCAATGAATCTGGTGGATTTGTTGATCACAGACTGATCATGGGAAGAGACTGTTTGTGTCGTGGAAAGAGGAGGTGCAACATCAATGGGTCCCAAAGGTTGGAATCCTAGCCCCACTTGAAATGGGATATGGTCGGTGGAGCTATGGAGAGCTCCGTTGTAACTGTGATGAACATAGGGGAGACTCTCGTCCCATTTATGTGGATTCTTAGAGTTGTACATGTGGAGGATGTGCACAATCATATGATTGACGACATTTGTTTGGACGTTTGTTTGGGGGTGGAAAGAAGTGGATTTTGTGATCTTGGTGTCCAACAGTGACCAAAGACTCGACCAAAATGTGCTGAGGAACTTGTTGTCCCAGTCGGAGATGATGGTGTGTGGTATCCCAAAGTGGTCCCACACTCGTTCGAAGAAGATCTTGGCAGTATCTTCTGTTGTGATATTCATCTTGTAGGCTGTGAGGATGGCCATCTTCGAAAACCAATCAACGACCACAAATACACAGATGGAAGGCCAGACATGTAATCCATTGAGATGGATTCCCAAGGCTTATCGGGAGTAGGAAGAGGGGTGTATAAGCCTTTCTTCTTGATGGTTGGCTTGGAAATGACACCATGCAGTGAAAGATAGGATATACTTGTTGATGTCCTATCAAAGTGTTTTCCAATAAAAATGTTTCTGAAGAAAAACCACAGTTTTCTCCACACCAAAATTTCCTGCCATCTGACTGTAGTGGGCTTCCCAAATCATCTTTGCATGCTCATTTGTGGGAACACAGAGATGGCCCAGGTGGCATGATATTCTATCCTGAATGTGAAAATCAGTGACAGACGTGCCTGTACCCAACAACTGATAGGTGGTGGCGAAGTCTAGATCTTGTTGATAAAGTTGGGAACACTTAGATGCTTCATGTCCACAGGATTGGAGCACAGTGGTGAGTGAAGCCACAAGAGGTCGACTGAGGCAGTCAACATCACGATTTGAGATACCTATCTTATACTTGATGTTGAGATGGAAATACTATAGGTAGATGGAACACCTCTCATAGCAGTCATTCTGCAATTTCACTTGTGTCTGTATGAATTGCAGAGGCTTGTGATCAGTGTGTATGATCGTCTGCTTTCCTAGAATGTAATGTTTTCATTGACGAAAGACTTGTACAATGGAATAAATTTCCTTGTCATAGGTGGGGTATTTACGGACAGTATTTGAGAGTGTCTCACTATGGCATGCCACCGGATGACCATGTTGAGTGAGAAATGCACCCACAACATAGTCAGATGCATCAGTCTCAATCTCAAATGGTTGTTGCATATCGAGGACGTAGAGTACTGGAGATGAACACAAGCGATGCTTTAGATCATCGAATGTTCATTATTTTTACTTCCCCCACAGGAACTTGTGCTTGCCACTACCCTTGGTCACCTAGTCGAGGGCCCATGCAATATGGGAGAATCCCAACACGAACCGTCGATATAATTTGGGTAGTCCCAAGAAGATTCGAAGCTCCGTCAGTGTGGTCGGGGCTGGCCAGTCATGGATGACTTGGATCTTAGCTGGATCAACATGTACCCCATGATCATCAACAATGTATTCCAATTATTGGACCTTGTTCATGCCAAAAGAGAATTTTCCCAAGTTGGCATATAGCTTGTGTTGTCGCAGAGTGCTCAAAACCCGCTAAATATGTTGCATGTGCTCCTCCCACGTTCTGCTGAAGATGAGGATGTCATCCAGATATAACACCACAAAGGAATTGGTGAAGGGTTTCAATACATCATCCATCAACGTCATGAAAGTGGTTGGTGCATTTGTTAAGCTAAAGGGCATGACTATCCATTTAAAGAGACCTTCTTTAGATTTGAAGGTCATCTTTCATACATCAGTTGGTTCGATGGGAGCCTGGTGGTAGCCAGAATTTAGGTCAATCTTTTTGAAGAAATTTTCCCCTTGAGTTGGTCAAGAATCTCATCAATCCTAGGAATGGGGTATCAGTTCCTAACTGTGATTTTGTTTAAGGCTCTGTAATCAATGCAGAGTTTCCAGGTCTCGTCCTTCTTTTGCACTAGTACAATTAGGCTTCTGCAAGAGGAGGAGTTGGGTCTAATGTGCCCCTTTTGAAGAAGATCTTGGATCTGATGCATGATTTTGTCATTTTCTATCAGCGAGCATTGATAGAATGGTCCATTAGGTAGATGTGCTTCGGAGGTCAGATCAATTGGATGCTTGACTTGGTAGTGTGTCAGTACCCCTATAGGTGTGGAGAATATGTCTCTATATTCTTCCACAATCCCGTCCACTTGATTCTGATGGAAAGAGAGGCTTTTTGTAGAGACCATGGATATGACAACAACCTTCTGCTTACTATGAGCACGGATCACAAAGAATATGAAATTATCATTCTATCAGATGACCTTACTGCATTGCTTAGAAGATATTAAAGAAATAGCAGTAGGCGACGCTACCTCTAGTATCATGTACAATTGTCTACCCAAAGTAATAATAACATTGTGAGGTATAGACTCATACAAAACATGATGCTTCCACAAATATGGTTGTCCTAAAAGAACATCACAAACTTCAAGGGGATCAATATCACACAGTACCTCATCTTTGAAAGGCTTGATGTCGTAGGTAACACGACATTGTTGGCTGACACATAGATCTCTTCCTTGGTGAATCCAGCCGATGGTGTAGGGATGCAGGTGCGATGTCATTGGAAGTTCTAGCCACTGGATGACCTTTGCTGAAATCATGTTCTTCTGACTACCTCTATCGACAATGAAAAGAAGCGGATCCCCCTTTACCCACATCTACGAGTGAAAGAAGCATTCCCCTTTATCTAGTTCTTCTGGTTTTCTTGGACAAACTTTGGTGGTAGCAACAGTGGAACTGGGTTCAACATCGATAATCTGCTTTCCTCCTTTAGGATTTGATTTAGAATCAGAATCAGCCTCTGAATCCTAAGCCTTCAGTTCAACCATGAATGACTGCTTGGAGTGACATTCTCCGGTGTTGTTCCAAGGGATTTTATGGTACTCACATCATTTTCTCGTGTCCTTCTTTGTCTTCTCATTACCCTTCTTTTGTTGCATCTTGGACTGGTTGTCCTGAGGGCAGCCATATCGACTTGGTCCCTTGTCGTGTGGGTTAGGGAAACCTTTTCCCTGCTTCAGCTATGAGGGGTTTGCATATCCAAACTCTCACCTTTTCTTATTAAATTTCTTCTCTATCTTGACAACATATCTATAATCCATGCCCAATGAGGTGATGTCCAAAAAATCCATTTATTTTTTAATGTACCTATGCAAATAGCCACAGTATTTGAGCACCAAATTATGCTCATAATCTTTGATACCCAATTTGGTGCACAGGGTATGGAAAATATTGGTGAAATCTGGTACTTTCTGGTCCCTTTCTTGATGTAGGGTGGTCCATCTGGTGTACTGGTCCTCATAGCTTCCAATAGGGTAGTATTGTTCTTTAATGGCATCTCGGAAGGAATCCCATGTAGGGGCCACCACAAACATTTCATATTCCTCTATGCTCCTTTGCTAAGTGTAAGTATCCCACCAGTCTTTAACATGGGGAACGACCTTGATGAGTGAAAATGTGATCTTTTACCTATCGGAAAAATTGTGGACCGAAAAATACCCTTCGAGCAGATTCAACCATTTATCTACAGCATATGCATCTAGCAGTCCTTCAAATAATGGAATATCAAAATTTACTTATACCTTGAAGGGGGTTGCATGTCCGCTTGATGAACATTCTTCTCCTGTGGGCAGCCATCGAAGGATCTGCATGAAGTTATCCATCATTTCGTTCCTTTGTCATGCTAGCGCTTCCTCGAGAAACATTTTAATAGGATCTCCTGCTCCATCATCTTTATTTTCGTCCCCCATAGGTTTTTGTCAGGCTCACACAACTGATCTTGCAATGGCTCTATTGTTTCGAGTCCCAACTTCTTGTACCCATATCTTGTCGGGGACATGCACAAAGAAAAATAAATGAAGAGAATACCACTCTGATACCACTGATCCATATTTAGGAGTGGAACGAACTAATTAATAGGATGGATACAATAAACACAAAGATATGAAGAATAACATAGAAATATAGTGAACAATATCTTCTATTGAATAATGAAATAGGATGAAACTGTAAAACTGCAGAACTGAAACACTTGCTTGAATGGTGGAAGTTATCTCTGAGAAGAGATGTGGCTGCTACATCCATCCATCTGAGAAGAATAAAATTACAATGAGGCTCTAGATGCCTTTTTGATATCACTCATGAATTCCAAAACCCTAGACATCCAAAAACATAACACTAGGAGGTGAAACGTCAAAAGTCATGTGGGCCCCTATGGGTAAGTTGGTACCTCAACTTCTCGAGGTTGTAACTTTTGCATACAACCTTTGTTTTAGGCACGTGATAGCCCATTGGAAAATCCTTTCATAGAACTACACATTCCTCCATCAATCTCTGACTTCGTCTACAGTTTGACTATGGCGATCCAAAAACAACATTGTTTAGGCCTCCAAAACGAACCTGGAAGTACAACAAGATGTGCTGACATGAAAACATACAAAATAAGACATTTGGATTAGGTGAGAGGCCACCAATATTGACCTGCAAGATGTGTAGGGCTTAATACATCCCCATAAGTGTAGAATCCACAATTACAAAGAAGTACAGAAGAACGTGTTGAACTAAAAATGGACAAGATGAGCTAGTTGGAATAAATGGGTGGCCACCAATAGCCATCTGGATCAATAAGGATTCTTGGACACTGGTGCAACTCCAAGCATAAAATTAATGGAGAAATCTATATCTCTTTTAGGTGGAAACCTCAATATCTCTCTAAATACATCTTCAAATTCTTTCAAGACTGGATGTTCTTCAATACTTGGCACTTTATCCTTAGTTTTCTCTTCCATATGGGCTTCATATATTTGGCAACCTTTCCTGAAAATTATTTTTATCTACAAGGATGAAATCTCCCTGATAGATACCACCCTTGGAATACCCTAAATTGTCCTTAGGTTCCTTTATTCACCAAACAAGTGAATGCCTTAATGTATAAATCTATGATAACATGATGCATATTCAATGAATCCATTCCAATTAAGAAATCATCTGAACCCAAAGGTATGATATTCAAATATTACTTTGTGCTCAATCCATTCATTTTCATTGGAAAATCCTTAACCATCTCATTACTTCTTTTTTTATCTCCTGTAGATAGCTCAACCAACCAAGATTTACCAAGCTTGTCTCTTTGCAAATGAAATCTTTCAACAATATTAGGATCAATGTAACTATTGTAGCTAGCTCCTGAATCAATTAAAATATCTATAGGTTGATCATTGATCTTACCTTCCACTTCAATCATGTGATACTAAAATTCAACTTTCTTTTTGTCCAAGGTTGCATATATCCTTGGCATGATTCTTTCCATGTCCTGAAATGTATCATCATGTTGTGAATTGTGAACAATCTTCACTCTTTCACCTCTATGAGTGAAATCTCTATACATATGATCTCCTTCACAATCCCAACATTTAATAGTATATTGTTGTGGCCTTTTCCCCAACATTTCTGATATTCTGGGCTCATTTTAAGCTTGCTTCCCTTGAGAACTATTTCTAAAGAATGGTGGCTTGTGCCCTTTCTTCCTATGCTCCATATTACCTTTCTTCTTGTCTTCCCAAGCCTTTTCAAAATTTGGTCTTCCTCTATGCTGATCATAAAGGAAATTGGTTTTACTTATTTCTTCCTCCAATGTCTTGGGATCATCATGTTGGGTATGTTTTATATTCTTTGCACGAGTAGTAGTGTCACCTACATTGGGAAACATGTCATGTATTTAGGTGGTTTTTTCGACACATGGTTTTTGTCGATGGTTTTCTATTTCCAGTTAAGGAATTAGGGTTTTGAAATAATCCAGGTCATTGGGTTAGGGTTTTGGATGTCGTTGGATCCTATATGTATATTGTATTGTAAACAATGTAACACAATGAATGAATATAATATATGTTGGTTTTCCTGGTTTGGGTTTCCAGGGAAAAAATCTCTATGTAATGTTTGTATTTGCCATTGTATATTTTCTGTTCTTTTCTGAATATCTATTTACAGTAGACATTGTACAAGGTTAGAATTTACATTTGGTATCAAAGCTTTATTAGCTTTAGGGGGATACCTTTGTGGTCAAGGGTTTGGCTCGGGACTGTGATAAGCCTTGTTACAGTGGGAGATCTGCAGTATTGTTTTTCAGGTGAAAAGAAATGCCAAGCAATTTGAAGATGGAGATCAAGAAGTTTAATGGGAAAAGATTTGAGCTGTGGAAGCTCAATACAGAATCTCTTTTGGTGGACAGAGATCAATGGATCATGGTAGATCCAAGTACTGCACCTACAGGAACTTCTGCAGATGACTGGAAAAAGATGGATCGGAAGGCAAAGAGCACAATCTGATTGTGTATCTCTGATTCAGTATTACTGAATGTGTCATAGGAAGATACAGCCAAGGATTTATGGGAAAAGTTGGGGAAGTTGTATCAGTATAATTCCCTGGTAAATAAACTATTCCTGAGAAAGAAGCTGTATAACTTGAGGATGAGAGATGGAGACTTGGTGGCAGAGCATTTGAACGCCTTCAATATTGTGGTAAGTCAGTTAATATCTATTGAGATTAAAATTTCAGATGAAGATAAATGTATCAGTTTGTTGTGTTCTTTAGCAGACTCGTGGGATAGTCTGGTTGTGGCCATAGGTAGTAATACAACTTCTTTGAAGTTTCAAGAAGTGGTCTCATCCTTGTTGTCGGAGGAGATGAGATGAAAGAATATGGAAGGACATAGCATAGACGCATTATTTGCAAGAGGACGTTCCTAGGAAAGAAATAGATCTAATTTCTAAAGTGGGATATCTAAGTCTAAGGGTAGATCTAAATCTCCTGGAAAGTTTGTAAAGGTATGTTGGAGGTGTGGAAAAGAAGGGCACTACAAGAAGCAGTGTAGATCCAAAGTTGAGAAAAAGAAGGGATCTGAAGAATCTTCTTCTACAGAAGAAAAGGCCTCCAACGAAGAAGGAGGGGATGTTTACTTGGTCTCTTCAAGCACACATGTAGATCATGAGGCATGGTTGATTGACTCTGGTGCATCCTTTCATATGACTCCCCACAGGGAGTGGTTCTCCGAATATGAAAAGTATGATGGAGGTAATGTTTTCTTAGGTAATGATTCGACAACCAGAATCATAGGAAGAGGAAGGGTCAAGTTGAGACTCATAGATGGAAGGATTAGAACACTTCCTGGTGTTCTACACATCCCAAGTATCGCCATAAATTTGATTTTTGTAAGAAAAATGGAAGATGCAGGGGAAAAAACAATTTTTGAAAAGGGAACTTGCAGGATGGTTCGAGGAGAAATGGTGTTGATGAAGGGAGTTTGGTTTGGAACTCTGTATAAGCTTCTAGGAATTAGTATTAGTGATGGGTGTAATAGCTCCATTGTTCCTGATATTGGAGTTGAAGAATAAAGAACTCCTACAGTCCCTGGAGAAAAGGTTATGTTGTGGCATCAAAGACTGGGGCATATCGGAGAGAAGGGTCTTCAAATACTACACGGTAAACGTATGGTTGAAGGTATGTATAAATTCTCTCTGGATTTTGATTTATGTGAACATTGTCTATATGGGAAGCAGAATCGGGTAAGATTCCCCTCTGGTGCAACAAGGGCAGAAGGAATTTTACAACTAGTTCACAATGATGTTTTTCGACCTGTGTCGGTCCCATCATTGGGAAAATCTATGTACTATGTCTCATTTATAGATGAATTCTCGAGGAAAACTTGGATATATTTCCTCAGGAAGAAATCTGAAGTCTTTAACAAGTTTAAAGAGTTTAAGGCTCTTGTTGAGAATCAAATAGAGAAAATAATTAAGGTGCTGAGAACAGATAATGGCAGAGAGTTCTGCGGGAATGAATTTGAAGAATTCTGTAAGAAGTGAGGTATAGCAAGGTAGAAGACTACTCCATATACACCTCAGCAGAATGGAGTTGCAGAAAGGATGAATAAGACGCTGATGGAAAAAACAAGGTGCATGCTCAGTGGTGTCGGGTTAGGGCAAGAATTATGGGTAGAGGCAGTGGGTACTGCATGTTATCTGGTCAACAGATCACCCTCATCAGCTTTGGGTTACAAGACTCCACAAGAGGTATGGACTGGTAAGGAACCTTCTCTCACACATATTAAGGTATTTGTCTGCGATGCATATGTTCATGTTCCAAAGGAAAACATGAGTAAGCTAGATAAGAAGGCCGAAAAATGTATCTTTATTGGATATAAAGACGGTCTCAAAGGTTATAATATTTGGAACCTAGAAACTAAGAAGGTAGTGTATAACCGAGATGTGGTATTTAGAGAAATGAAGGATGTTGTTAAACAGGAAGTCCTACCAAGTAAGGAAGAACCAGAGAAGATAGAGTTTGATTTAAAGGATGATGAAGCAGACTCTACAGAAGAACATGAATCAGAAGAAGAAGATCCGCATACTCTAGTATTGAGGATATTAGATCAAGAAAGAAGGATACCGGAAAGGTATAGTCCATATGAGTTTATTTCAAATTTTTCTTTTTCTATTACTGATGATGATCCTAGAACTGTCAGGGAGGCAATGGATTTAGAGGATGGAAATCTCTGGAAAAGGGTCATGGAAGAAGAAATGGCATCTTTGGATAAGAATGAGGCTTGGGATCTAGTGGAGTTGCCAACTGGAAGAAAGACCATTGGCAACAAATGGGTATTTAAAAAGAAGCTGAATGCAGAAGGAAAAGTGGAGAAATACAAAGCTCGGTTAGTAGCAAAGGGTTATTCCTATGTTGAGGGAATTGATTTTTGTGAGATTTTTTCTCCTGTTGCCAAGTTAACCTCTATAAGATTTGTGTTATCTGTTGCTACTGCATTTGATTTTGAAGTATAATGAATGGATGTGAAGACAACATTCATGCATGGGGATCTGGAAGAAGAAATCTTTATGAAGCAACCAGAAGTTTATGTTGTGAAAGGAAAGAAGGAGCTGGTATGCAAGCTAAAAAAGTCCCTGTATGGTTTAAAACAATCACCAAGGATGTGGTATAAAAAATTTGATACTTATATGCTGGGACTTGGCTTTAGATAAAGCAAAGAGGATCACTGTGTGTATTCTAAATTAATTGGTGATCATTTGATTTATTTGGTCTTGTATGTGGATGACATGTTGTTGATAGGAAACAACAAGGAGATTATCCAAGATGTGAAAACTCAGTTGTCCTCTAAATTCT